>VOPJ01008981.1:0-26599 GCA_014673585.1 Semibalanus balanoides
GATACTAGGCGCGCCCGGCTTGCGCCTGGCTGCCGTTTAGTCCTCACAAGATGGCGGCCGGTGTTAGACAAGTCTTCCGGCCAATAATGGCTAAAAAAAAAATAAAAAAAAAAAAAAAAAAAAAAAAAAAAAAAAAAAAAAATTGCGCCAATACCCGTTCCATATTAGAGTTCAGTGTGCGTTGGCAAGAGCGTGGGCGACTGGCAAGCACTGGTGATTGAGCTCGATCAGATTGCGAGATCATTATATTATATTAGGTACCATGGTTTGATTTAGCTGTTTTATACGACGATAACGCAAGCAAGTGGAATCAGGTGGGTACCAAAACTGGTTGTGCAAGGGACTGAACTCGAACGCAGAGGTCTTCAAAAAAGTGGAGAATGAAAAACCCTGAATTTTGCATCTTGCTAGATTCAGAGCTATCAACATCAGGTTTATATCTTAAAGTTTGAAGGCTGGGTGGACCAGGGTAACTAGACACCGGGTAGAACGGTAAGGAATGTAGCGCCCAAATGAATTAGACAACATAGGTACATTTGTTTTGACAAATATTTTGTCTGTGATAAATTAACAGTATTGTATCATTAACTTGCATTTCCATAGATCAAATATTAATTGATTGAATTCTCATTTTTAGCAAATCTACTGAAGCATAGTCAAAATAGGATATATTTCAGTATCTTTGGTAGCATATGGCAGCGGTAATCAAAACAACTAAGCCACCTCTACTAGCATTAGAGATGACGCCTGCATCGCACTACTATGCCGTACACCACAATCGGCATTGGCGCTCCAATATTTTTAACCCCCAAGCCATTTCACCGTCCTTGTGCCCAGATATAAAAAATTGTAAATAGAAACATTACCAAGCCTCATAGCTATATGTTGCAGAAGTCGGAATTGAAATATGTCCCATAGGTTACGAGCCAGACTAGTCTGAAAATCATCGCTTGAACATGGGAACCCTATGGTCTAGTAGTTTTTTAGTGCCCAAACTCCTGAGTGCTGCTAACTGTTACCGGCGGGGGCTGGGGTGGACAGCTGTAATGCCAGATACGTCCTAATCCAATATTTCATGCTATTCTATTTACAATTTTGGGTAATAGTTCAGCAATTCACCTCCGCAATGGTGTTCAATGGTGTTCTTGAGATTCCCAATACAATGCGATAAAAGAAGAGAGTATTGTATGACAGGCAGAAAAATGTGCAATTAATAGGTACAAAAGCTATGATGTCACCAAAAACAATACATAAGGCCTGTTTCTGTTGCAGATCTAACCTCCTCTAAGTTGCTCCTACTGCAACTGCTCTTGTGTTTAATAATAGGTACCTACAACTGGAGAAAGTGTGAAGTAACCTTAGTTGCAGGCACTAGGTCCTCGGGATACATTTTTTGATGCATAATTTTTTTATGCAAAATGGGCGGAGCTTGTCATAGGCACTGTACTTAAGGATTAAAAAATTGATGCAGTTATCGACAACATTTCACTAAAAACACTTAGTCCTAATGGAAAATGTCCAGTTAACAGAAATAATCATACCATCTTACAAATGCACATGGGTCACAACTCAAACTGTAAGTTTTTTGCATGTATGTTTAAGTTTTTTTTACTTTTTTCTGGGGAGATTGAGACATGATCTTGAAGTGGCATTTATGGCAACTACATAAAATATGTTATTATGTTTCTGTCCTTTTCTCAAGATATCCTTTTGAAATATTCAAGTTTATATTTTCTTTGTAATTTAAACTAACTTTGCAATGTTATTACATTCAATTATTATGATTTTTTTATTTTGTATTATTCACCGTTTCTGCTACTGCATCAATATTTTGATTCAGTGATTTAACTTTAGTTCAAAAAATTGATTCAGGTGAGCAAAAAACATCCATTTATTGATTCCCTTGATAAAAAAATGGATTTTTTTTAACCCTCGCACCGCGGGGGTCTTGAGCCAAACTTCTCGAACCGACGGGGGGCGGATAACCGCCCCCCCCAGGATTCTCCAAAAACTACGCAAGTAGCGAGAAGCGGAAAACGGCGCATAGGTAGGCCGTGACGTGACAGCGAAAATATACTTATGGTATCTTTTTGATCAGGCAATATTGAGTCACCAGAGGTCAAAAAAGGTCAAATTTTCCCATATTTCGAGTAAATTGAGCACTGCTTCACATAATCCGGGCTCGCTCAGTAACTATAATAGCTAGGAGCCAATCCGAAAAAAGCATTGCATTGCTCTTGAAACACTCTTTCGCCAACATGTCCTCAGATTTGAGATCGATTCAATGGTTAAGGCTCCAGAGGTCAGCGAAGGTCAAAAATGCTAATTTTACTGAAAAAGTTTTTTGTTAATAAACTTTCTTAAGTTTTAAAGGTGCAGCCAGTACTTTATGCCACCATTCAGTGTTTCTCACATCACGGCGCAATCGAACCATAATCTAGGTCAAACTTAAAAAAATTGACCTGACCTAACCTGAGGTCATGCAAACAAGTCAAATTTAGTCTAACGAATGAAGGTTGAAAGAGACAACAGAATGAGTCACTATAAAGTACCCAAGGCTCATCCTCTTACGTAGAACAGGAGTTATTGTAACAAAAACCACTATGACCTTTTGGCCACATTGGATTAGACCTTAACGAGGTCCACCGAAGAAAATAACAACCTTGCATTGCTTATTTTTGCTTCAGAATAGTGATGGAGGATGAAAAACTGACCATATTTAAGTCAGGTTTTGTATCCGCCAATTGGTGCGCATTTCAATTCTCCCATAGACTTAAAAAGGGCAAGGTCCTCAAAAATTGACCATGACCTCAGGTCACGATATAAAAAATCCAAGATATACGAACTGTAATATCGAGGCCTTCCATTACACACTGTTAAGTTTCAAACTGTTTGGTTCACCCACTGTGGCTTCGGCAAGATGTCAAACTTACAAAAAGTGACTTATGACGGATCAGCGCTCACTTATAATGTTGACCTGACAACGTGACCTGAAAAGTTAGGAAGTCAATTTTTTTCAGAAATGTGCGGAATTTGATGCCCGAACACCATACAACAATTTTGGCGGCACGCCTACGCGCCGCCCGTTTTCCGCTAGGTCCGGAAAACCTGTGGGGGGTCGGATATCCGCCCCCCACCCCCCCCCCCCCCCCCCACCCCCCCCCCACCCTCCGCCACCCCCCCCCCCCCCTCGGTGCGACTAGGGTAATTAAAAACGCTATATTTGCATCCAATTTTCCAAGATAATTATTAAATATATGGGTAGCTGAAACTCAACTATGAGCCACAATCCAAAGATTCATGTGCCATTCATTCCATCACTACTGTCCAGTGCTTTATAATTGCCATTTGAAAATTGGTCATTTTCCCCCATACCTACCTTGACTATTGGGCTGGATCAAAAAATTGATGTCAAAAAATTGATCCTGAGGACCCAGTGCCAGCAACTGACCTGGGACCAACCTTAGCACCAGGGCTGCGGAGTCGGTTGGTTGTTAGGTGACTCCGACTCCGACTCCGACCCTCCGGAGTCGACTCCGACTCCGACTCCGAGATCGACTCCGACCTTCAACCAAGCCAACCGCTGGATAGCTGAATCTAACGCCATCCCAAATTTGTTTATATCTTGAACTCGGTTATAGATATCGTTCCCAAATCGTATATACGCAATGGTCTACACATTCAACACCTTTTCAGAAAACAAATAAGTAGGTTATTTAGGAGTAAGAGCATTTGATTAATGTCTTGCAACACCATTTTTATGCGGAAAAAATGACGATACATGTATGCAAATGAGTATGAAATTTAGTTACGATTGTTTAACTTGGCATCTTCTGCTAGAGGATCGACGGCGTTAGATGAACAAGCCAAAACGCAAAATATAATTTTCAACTCCACTGCGTTAGTAGCACTACGCGGAAAAGCCCGCAGTTCGATGTGACCGAAAGAGGTCTTGCAAAGTACCGCGTAAGAGTTGAACGCTTAGAAACTGTTAAAAGAATAAAAGTGAAATAATTACCCTTTTATTTTTGTTAGCAACAATTCCTTAGGCTTTCCTTGTGGTATAACAATTATTTGATTTTGATTTAAGAATTAAATAAAATAATTTCCTCACTCTAGGCTGCTTTTTTTACAAATTAAAAACAAGTACTTATACTTAATTTGAAACTCATACCACTTACCAGTGTTTTCCCATCACTATTTGCAGAGCGCCATATCTTGCGCCGGTGTTTCAAATTTATCCAATTCTGGACAATGTCTGTGAACCAAATCGCTGACACTAAATGAAGATCGAGTGTGTCGTTGTCCAAATGTATCGATGAGCTTCTGATTTAATTTCCCGTTGTTTTATTGTTTGTTATTTTGTTGGGGGAAAATGACTATCTTTCATGATACATAAAAGACTTAGTCGTTATATACAACCAGAAAACAATATTTCTATGTCTAGATTATTTTATTTTTAATCGAGAGAATTCGCAACCACTCAAAAAGACTGTGCACCCATAAAAAGTGCATCGTTTAACGCTAATTTGTTTACCTGTATCATTCACATGTTTATTAGAATAGGGATCTACGGACATATAATCACAGAAATAGAGCACAAAAATAAATTCTTTCAATTAAGTCTTAATGTAAAAAATGACCCACTTGATAAGACCAAAGCATTTGCAAGCACCTTGCCAAGTCCGCGTCGTGTAAAGGGTGGAAAACGCTTATTAACTCCTGCAATTGCAAATCTTTCGAAAGGGAGTTTGTATGCCAAAATGTGACGATATTTACAATATATTTTGGTCTCGTTCTGTCGATTTCAAAAGATAATCCATTTTGTGGGAAAAATATGAGATTTCCCTTAAACAACTTTACTTGAAATAGTACCAATAAGTGTGTATTGTTTGTCGACTTTTTAAAGGGATAGTTCACCTTTACATTGGGTTTTGAAGTGAGTAGCCAAGTTGTGGCGCATGCTCGAAAAATTGACTTATGGACGCGTGTTACATTTTCAAAGAACCCCCACCCTCTTAATGTATTTATTTCAGTCCTAAAAGTTCGAGACCGGTATACCCGGTTAACTCCAATCGCTGATGGCTGATTTTTTTGCTGATGTTGAGCATGATTATGACGTAGATGATGACGTAAGACTGCGAAAAGTCTTTTGATAGAAACCACTAGTGCTGAACTGGACAAAAGCATATTGTTCAAATACCTCATTGCCCTGCATTGCAAGAATTAACTTTTGTGAGGATTTATTGTGATTTTGATTGCTTAAATCGTCTGTTAAAACGTTATTCTCAGTAACATTCTCAGAGAAATTATTTCAGACGTACCTAGTCTTACAGATGGGCCGAAATCCGTTTTCATTCAAACATGCTCTGCTTCCTTGAGTGCCATGGGTTTCAGAATAATTCCCGTTCACTGCCACTGATTATGCCAAAAAGAATTCACTGATAATTGTTTTCGTAAATGAATACATGGTATAGACTAAGTATGAAATATTTAACACAACTTCAAGTTCAACGTATGAACCACGGAAAACTTCTTGGATAAACACAAATAACGGCAGAGAAACATTTGAATCTTTGCCGTTTGTTTTATCATGTGTTGACTTAACCAATATAAATAATTATTCCTTCGTCGATTTAAGCCAAATAAATTAAATGAATAAGCACGTGACTATTGACTTCGAAGTTATTCTCCGTGGTTCTAAAGTGTGCATTTTCCACTCATGTCAACAAGTTATAGGCAAGAGTACTAGTCTGTCATGCCCACGATCCCTCAAATCGATGACGTTTGATTGACATTTACGTCCGCTTCTAAGAAAGCTGATTTGCATTACTTGCGGAAACAAATCATGAAATATCACAAATAATAGACATCTTTAATTTGCTTATCCGCGCCTAAATAAGGTTTCTTGAATTCACTGTAGTAATATGATACGTAATTTCTTGCTTTCTCTCATCACTTGCCTTAGCTTTTTCTTTAAAAAAAATTCAAGGTGAACTATTCCTCTTAAGTAATAAATTTCATTTTTGTTGGAAAAAGGTTCAATATTTATCTTAACAAAAAGAAGAGAGAATTACTTTAACTCGCCCTTCACAAGCCTTATAAAATGCCTCTGCTAAGCCGAGATTGGTTTCCCGATCTACCGATTTCTTATGATCGTCAGCAATTCCTTAGGAGGTGGCATTTTATTACCTGCTACGAAGACATTCCCTGGTATAGGAGTTGTCTCTATTACGTCCATGGTTAATACTGATACACACATTATTACGAGCGACGCGCGAAAGCGCGGAGCGGAGGTCCCTCATTTGAATACCGCGATTTTTACTCACATATAAGCGGCCGACCGCGCCGGCCCGCCCGGCCGGGCCAGACCGCGACGCTGGTCAGAAGCTTAATCTTTTGAACCCCGCATCTCGATTGAACAAGCGCTCTTCCCATATGATAGCCCCATGCAATTTGACATTAATGGATTATTGAATGTTTTTTTCTCATGTGATGGGTCAGCACGGCGCGGACACGCTGCCGCGTCAAGGGGTGTCAGAAAGTATTATCCTGCTGTAAGCTGAGCAAACGGCTGGACCTATAAAGCCTAAAATTTGGTGTGAGTGGAGACCACACCCTGCAAGGTTGCACAGGTAAAACTCTGGGTCACACTGCCCGTGCGCACGTGCCACCCCTGCTTCCGCTCCACAAAAAATTCACTCTTACAAAATATCGTGCAATACGGACCGTATATCTCGGCAACCAAAGTCGCAAAGACACGGGTCAAACACAGATGCGTAGAGAAACGATCTGCCCGGCGTAATATAGCACTATGTGTCGATCACGGCGCGTGGGTACGCTGCAAAGTTATACTATTACAAGCGCAAAATTCATATTTTATGACGTCTTCACAAATTTAAATCATGTGCTCAGCGCCTATGGACGTGAAGCGATGAAACAAACACCAATCTGTAGACCAATGTACCGTCTCTAACATGCACCATTCCAAAATTTGGTTTGCATGTCAGTATTTCACTTGTTAAAATCTGTTGTAATATTTTTGATGATACGATTTGATAATATTTCCTTAATTACACCCGCCGTAGCTTCAAAACCAAAGGGTGCTAGAGGATAAAAATTGATGCGGCTGTAAAGCGCAATCAAATCCATCTAATACATCCTAAAATTAATTTTTTGCCTACAAACATGTGAAGCTTATAATTTGCAAATTTTTAAAATAACGCTTCAAAACCTGATTTAGTTTGAAGTATCGATTTAGTTCGGATCTATTTGCGACGGCAAACAACAAGCGAAATAATTCAAATGCATGCTTTGCACAAGACGAACCTCCGTTGGACGGGTGATAAATTTGACGCGGATTTATTCGGAACTCGCTCGTCCTTCGCCGCTTTAAGGCGTCTTACTGTTAGTAAAAATCATGGTATGGGAAAATAAACTTAGTGAAAAATTCCAAGACTTCAAAATTATGTTCAGTCTTCGCCATTGGTGATCCATTACAAATACTTCTGAAAGTACGATGCCCAAACGTGCCAACACCTGCCAGCCGGAGTCGGAGTTGGTCAAAATTGTACCTACTCCGACTCCGACTCCGGCCAAAATTACCGACTCCGACCGACTCCGACTCCGACTCCGCAGCCCTGCTTAGCACATGTCAATCTTACCTAGTGCTGTGAATGTGTAGGTATGGCAGTTCAAATAAGGCACCAGTTTATTGGACGCAATGGAGTATATGCAGGTCACCGAAATATTGAAAATGTTATGTGTCAGAGAAAGAGTATCTTTTTCTGATCATTATGCCTGCGTAACTTCAATTGTTCATCCGAGGCTAGAACATGCTTTAAATCATTAATTTAAGTGCGGCTGCGGACTGCCCAACTTGCGTTTAAACCGTACTACGCGATACAACCGTGACGGCGGTGTGACGTCACAGGCCTAATCATTTCACGCTCGCTTATGTTGAAGAGATGGAGCTTCATCGGGAGCAACGATTGTGAGTACCTTCTCATCATTTGTGCGTAAAAAATCACTGGATTAAGCTCAACATATATTACATTTTTCCATTTTTAATTCACATATTTAATGATATGCATTTAAATACTACTAGATAATTGATATATCATCTTCTGGCTACTAAATTATATCCAACTGATACCTGTGTCAATAGTTTGTTTTATTCTTACAAGACGAGTGTCTGCGTTTTTGCTTGCATTGTTTCATTTTTAACTATTTAATTTGTGTATAAAACGATTCTTTCTTGCTTTTCATTCTTTTGTTTCATTTTGTCGCTAGGTAATTTGTGCATGTAACACACTTATTTTATTTAGTAGCCTACCAAAGTTTTTCGGTTTTCCTTATAACTCCTTACATTAATGCAGACAAAAATGGAACCAAATGAAAATATGCATCTAGTTTTACTCAACCAAATGTTTATTTTTTTGGCTGAAAACAATTAGCATTCCAGAATTGAATCTCCTAGAATATTCCAGAATTGATTGTTTGTATGGGGTTGATTGTCTTAGGTGCGCCATTTCTAGATAACATATTTACTTTGTTGAACGTGGCGATCGTTTATGGATATCGAAACAAAACAATTTGCAAAACAGAATATAAGTAAAAATTCAACTCAAGAGGCTTCAGACGTGAATTTTATCGTATCCAATAATCAAAATAATTACCAATAGCTTCTTACCGTAATTAAAATGTATTTGACATTTCAAAAGAGTAGTCACACTTCCTTTCATAAACATGAATTTAATAGTATCATTAGGTAGGAATACTGGTGTTTTATCAGAGTGCCATAAATACCAGAAAAGACCAGATTCTCATGCTATTGGTGACATCTGTATTGGTGTTTGAAGGTGTATATACCACTTAAATCAAGGAATGGTTGTGTTAAAGGGAATATTGGCACCTTGGAAAAGTATTTGTAAAATGATTAGGAGAAAGAATGCCCATGATTACGCGTCCTGGCATTCAATTTTTGCCGAAAAAAGTCAGAATTTGTTGTTCAATTTGAAAAAAAATAGTAATATGTTACATGTGAACGTCACAACAATATGCGATCACAAGCGAGTTTTGACGTCACAATGAGTGCTGACAGCTGCTGCTGCCGGCCAGCCGCACGATGCTTGCCGGTCGTCCCAGCCAGTCGCGTTTCACGTCCAGTGCGCACCGGTACGTGAAACGCGACTGGCTGGGACGACGGCGCCCGTCGCGCCGACGGGAGGGACGTGGGGGCACGCATACGTGAACAAGTGGGCAAGTAACTACTTATGACGTATGCGAAACGTCACGAAAATTGTCCTTTTAAAATATGCCCAAATATGACCCAACGGTTTTTGCGTTCAAACTCAGCAAACTAGGTCGTTTTGGAAGGAAAAATTTCAGATTAAGAGGTTTCTCAGTACACCCGACAATCTGGCTATCTCAGGTTAAAAACTAATGTTAAAGGTGCTATACCTATTCCCTTTAAGTCTTTAATTTTGACAGTAAACCCTATTTGTTGTAACACTGTGTATTTTAAAAATTAATAAACTTATTCATGTTTTATATTTTGGTCTAATGCATGTGTCAAAAACTATTATAGGAATTAATAATCCCAAATAGGATAAATGGTATTGTCAGTCACCACCCACTGACCTCACCCAATTTAACCATGTATGTTGATAAATAACAGTGCAATGCTACCATGGAACCCAATTTATTGAATTAAATTCATGATGATACAAAGCTGCTATTGATGTTTTATTTCATTACTAATGTTTCTTTTTGTTAAATGTCTGTACCAAATTTGCAGAAAAGAATCTGAGTTAGCTATTATTTTGTGAACAAACTACAAACTTCATGATCAGAACTTGGAAATACTGTGCAATGTGCATTGTAATGTGACACTTTTACCTACCTCATACCTTACGTTAGAATTGAGGTGCCAGCTCACTGCTCAGTTAGTATTTCAAACCAACTAGACATAGTTGAAGGTGTCATTCTGAAAGATTCCTGAGGGCCAGATTTATACATCCTGATTCCAGAAGTTATGTTAAGCCATCCTTTTTTTTATGCGACTTTCACGCTTGTTATGAATAACTGAGTCTGAGATATACTTTCCACAGTTCTGCCTGCATCGCCACTAACATCACATTTCCTTGTCGGCAGGTAATTTGCCGCGATGGCGCGGAACGCGGAGAAGGCGATGACGACGCTGGCGCGATGGCGTCAGGCGCACGTGGAGGACGCTCCGGAGCGCTCTCGGCGCCCCTATCTGGCCTCCGAGTGTGACCAGCTGCCTGACGCCGAACGCTGGCGCAACCAGATCGTGCGCGAAGTGGCGCGCAAGGTGGCGCAGATTCAGAACGCCGGACTCGGCGAGTTTCGTATCCGCGACCTCAACGACGAAATCAACAAGCTGCTGCGCGAGAAGGGCCACTGGGAGTCGCGCATCAAGGAGCTGGGCGGGCCAGACTACGCGCGCACCGGGCCCAAGATGCTGGACCGCGAGGGCCGCGAGGTGCCCGGCAACCGTGGCTACCGCTACTTCGGCGCCGCGCGCGACCTGCCCGGCGTGCGGGAGCTATTCGAGCAGGAGCCGCCGCCGCCGCCGCGCAAGAACCGCGCCGAGCTGATGAAGGACATCGACGCCGACTACTACGGCTTCTTGGACGACGAGGACGGCGTGCTGGTGCCGCGCGAGCGTCAGCAGGAGCGGCTGGCCGTGGCCGCCTGGCTGACGGACTGGCGCCGCCGCAAGGAGGCCGGCGCGCTGGGGGACGAGGCGGATATGGACACCGATGATGCGCCGCCGCCGGACAGCGACGACAGCGACGAGGAGGCCGAGCGGCGCGCGGCGGCGCCGGCGCGCTTCGTGGCGCACGTACCGGTGCCGTCCCAGCGCGAAGTAGAGGCCGCGCTGGTGGAGCGCAAGAAGCGCGAGCTGCTGGCGCGTTACGCCTCGCAGACGCTGCGGGAGGAGGAGGACCACGCTCGGGAGCTGGCCGGCGTGGCGCCGGTGCCGCCCAAAACCGAGGCGCCGGCAGAGACCGAGACGCCGGCAGAGACCGAGACGCCGGCAGAGACCGAGACGCCGGCAGAGAGCGAGATGTCGGCAGAGAGCGAGATGCCGGCAGAGACCAAGGCGCCGGCAGAGACCGCGAAGCCGGCAGAGACCGCGGCGCCAGCAGAGACCGAGATGCCGGCAGAGACCGCGAAGCCGGCAGAGACCGAGGCGCCGGCCGGGTCCTAGCAGCCGGCACGTACAGCGGGATGGACGCTGGACTTTGGAGGGCACGGTGCCGAGTTGGTCCACCGTCACTGAGTTTTTTTAAGGGGGGGGGGCAAAGTGAACCATGCGACACGTGTACCAAACAGCCAATGTGCTGTTCATTGTTTCCATGAATCATACATGTAATGTTGCTCATCCCTTGCTGCTTGGTGCCATTTAATAGGCGAGAATGTTCACCAGTCAGTGCGTGGGATGAATGCCGTGTACTTATAAATATAAACGCATTTTGAAATCAGTTGGTGGTTAAGTTCTATACCGTCAGCTGTACAATTAACATCAATTAATCATTCAATGAACATCTCGGGACCGACAGCCAGCCTGCTGTCGCCGCCCGAGTGGAGGGAGTCGCCAGTACCCTGACCACATACATCTTCCGGCTGAGGATACACGCGGCAAAGCCGAGCTGATGGTCGTTAGAAGCGGTCGGCACTATAATACGGCTACGAGACACGCCAGTCGGGTGCGGTTCCTGGCACAAAGTCTTCAACAACCCGTGTCGCCTTTGCGTTTTCTGGGCAGATCTTTGAGCGGCACCTAGACAACACTGAGAACCAAACTGCTTTGGAATTATCATTAGTCGTATGTCTGCACTCCCTAGTGCACACATTACTTTCACGACGTCGTGACAACGTTTTCACGACGTAAGTACACCGTATGAACGTTGTCAACTTTGCCATGACGTGCCAACGTTATGTGCTACTAGGGCTAAGCACACTAAGCAGACGCTTATGTCTGCACTAAGCAGACGCTTCTGTCGTGGGCCGTGGCATGCATGATCCCGACCTCTATTCCGTTCCGCGGGGACGTAGTGCGTGAGAGCCCCACAGTGAGGAACCGTGGCGTACTGTTCGACAAGAACCTTCGTGGGACTCGCACGTATCTGTATTCTGCCCTCGTCAAAAATGTAGCGGTATCCTCATCGGCCTGTCCCACGTGCGTCATCAGATCCCTTCATCACTTCTTCCTATCATAGTCGACGCCCTCGTCATCTCGCACGTCCAATACTGCTTGACGATGCTTGGCAATGGGTCAGATAAAAACATGCAACGCCTCTGAAAGATCCTCAATTTTGGCTTGCGCGCTGTCTCTAGCCGACGTAAATATGATCACATATCGGACGTGTGTGATGAACTGGGCTGGCTCACCGCCCGTCAGCTGTACGAACTCAAATGTATCAATTTTCTTCACACAATTCGCACCACCGGAGAACCACAGGCTCTCGCCCCCCCCCCTGGCTTTCGACAAACGATCAGATGCAAGCTGACCTAGAAGCCCTCGTGAATTGGTCCACGACCTGGCTGTTGCCCTTCAACCAGAAGAAGTGTAAGATTCTCCAGTTGGGTATGGAAACCCTCAGCGTGAGTACTCCCTACTCGGTAACCCGGTATCAGCGAGTGTCAGAGGAGAAAGGACCTGGGGTGTCTTCATTGATGAACAGCTGAAAAGTTTCGGAAAGCAGCTTGCAGTGCGATCAGCAAGGCGAGTCAAGATTCTTTGGCGGATAAATTAGACTTCCTTCGAACTTCCTGGACGCTCAGACGCTGCCCCTTCTATTCAAAAGACGTTGATACGCCCGCACTCGGAATATGGCAATATTGTCTGGGGGCCCTTTAATAAAGCAGATCAGCGCCTAGTTGAAGAGGGTGCCAGCGCGGACCGTGCCAACCCGCCTCGTCGCAGACATCCATCCATCTCCGTATCAGGAACGCCTCCTCCGGCTTCAGCTTCCATCCCTCCTCTACAGAAGCGCAGAGGAGATTCATCATGGTCTTCATGCTCCATGAATGGTCACCTCAACCTCGACCAAGGAGGACTTTCTTCCAGGCAGCTCCCTCCACAAGTACAAGAGGTCACCCCATGAAGTAGCCGAAAGCCAAGGGCACAGTCAAGAGTGCGCGGGAAACCAACTTGGCAGTATCCGTCCGGTAATAAACGACTGAAACTCCCACCTGCTTCATGTAGCACTTCACAGTCGACGAAACGAGTTCAAGAACCGGACTTGACAGCATTGGTCTGTTCATATTCTATGACATTCCCTATCTAGGTTAGAGCGCAATTAATAGAGATCGTAAAGACGCTTGACGAGATCGGGTCCATTCAGGCCTTTGGCCTTCCAAAGTCCCGCCAACAATAAAGTAAAGTAAGTAACATGTGCGCTGAATCAATGAAGTGCTTGTCTTTGCGACTATACATAAATACCTACTTGAAACAACTACCAAGGTGTCAACTTTCCCGCAAGACCATCAGTGATGCAGTGTAGTATTCAATGAATGTGGCGTAATATGTAAATATGACAAGAGCAGGACCAACAGGGCTTCTGAGCCTTAAACACCTGACAATCAAGCACATCAAGTACATGATATATGCATCAATTCTGTTTGGGCTGTGTATAAGAAGTGTTAGATGAGATAAAGACCGTGCTGTGTTGGGAATATGCGAAGATAATGCACGCAATAAGTCAGTATCCTCAAAATAAATGGCGTTACCTCGTCCACGTCGTCAATGCAGTTGATTTGTTTTATTTCACATTTAACTTCATTGCAAACTAAATCGAATTTCTATGTCACGCTGATACATGATTCCCATGTCTGTCAGAGTGGATTGAGACAGAAACATATAAGCCTGATGAGGGTGCTCACATGGGAGGCGCGTACATTGTGGAGAAGATGAGTGCTATTGAGTTGTTTTCCTGATGCGCTGCACGGTGCTGTGCTGTGATGCCGGAGACCGTGCGAGCCGCATCGTCCGGCGGCCGCCGCCGGCGAGCCAGCGGCACCGACGGCGATCCGCTGTGTCCCATCTGCCTGGACTGCATCCGACATTCGGTGGAGACCAACTGTGCGCACCTATTCTGCGCTGAATGCCTCTTCACACACCGGGAGCAGGGCGAGCCGCTGCAGCCGATGCTCTGCCCGCTCTGTCGGCAGCAGGTGGGTGGGCGCACCAGCGAGCACGACAGCGTTCGTTTGGATTTTTGCCGAGATGCTGGTCGTTGAAAGTGGCCGAAAATAGGCAAGCCAGGTAGGAAGCATCACAATGTTGCTGTTTGTGTACTTACCGGTAGGTGACCTCGTCTGCTTCACCGGCAGGAGACGCTCTTGCTTGTCTCATTTGCTGGCAGGTGATGCTTCTGTTTGTCTGTTTCACTGACAGGTGACGCTGCTGTTTGTCTGTTTCACTGACACCGAGCTGGCCAGCGCCGAGCCGGAGGCGGTAGAGGCGCGGTCGGCGGCTCGGCGCGACGTGGCCAGTTACAACCGTCGCTTCTCTGGCCTGCCCCGCCCGGTGAGCAGCTGCACTGCTGGCCATCTCAGACCAGACCAGACCAGAACAGGACATCTCAGATCAGCCCAGACCAGACCAGACCAGACCAGACCAGACCAGACCAGACCAGACCAGACCAGACCAGACCAGAACAGAAAGACAAGACCAGAACCAGAACCAGACAGACCAGTCCGACCAGCACAGACCAGCCCAGACAGCCCAGACCAGACCCAGACAGACCTGGCCATTTCGGCCAGCCATGCATCTCAGAGTTCAACCCAGGACAATCCCAGACCAGCCCATGCTATCCGCAGACCAGCCAGACCAGCCAAGACCAGCCCAGACCCGCCAGACCCAGGCCCAACAGCCCAGACCAGCCAGACCAGCCCAACCAGCCAGACACCCAGACCAGCTCAGACCACCCAGACCAGCCCAGACCACCCACCAGGCCCAGACCAGGCCCAGACCAGCCCAGACCAGCGCCAGACCAGCCCAGACCAGCCCAGACCAGCCCAGACCAGCCCAGACCAGACCTGGCCATTTCAGGCCAGCCCATGCCATCTCAGAGTTCAGACCAGCACAGGACATCCCAGGACATCTCAGACCAGCTCAGACTAGCCTAGACTAGCTCAGACTAGCCCAGACTAGCCCAGACTAGCCCATACTAGCCCAGACAAACCCAGACAAGCCCATCCCAAACCAGCACTTGTCATCCCAGACCAGTCCAGGTCATCCTAGGCCATCCCATACCAGCCCACGTACCAGGGGCGGCGGATAAGGGGGGACTAGCAGCGGGCAGCTTCCCCCACTCAATAAGCAAACATTATTTGCCCTCCCATAAATTTATAAGAGGGCCCTCTAAAAAGTTAGTTCGATTTTGTTTTTGACCGAGGGCCACGAGGTGCCCCAGCCAGCCTGAGAGGCCTTCTGAAGTTCTGACAGAAGGCCTAAGTCGGCCTGAGGCCTGAGGGGGGTCCTTAGTAGGTCTGAGGGGGCCCTCGGAAGGCATAATACTTCAACATGGGCCAGTCGGACGTTTTTTGCGACCATTTAGAGGCCCTGCAAAATATTAATGCCTACATCCGAGGAGATATCATTTTGCACCATTTTTGGAGGGGCACTTTAGCCGAGGGGGACACTGGGTTTCTTTGCCCTCATCCACAAATGTCTTCTGCCGCCACTGCCACGTACCATCCCACACTATCCCATACCATCTTTTTCCAATATCTACGACTGTTAATTGCCGATAACATAAACTGCAATGTATTTAATAGGTTCGGAATATTATGTAACAAATACGCCAGGTATTTCACTAAAGGTTACGAGGCCTAACTGTCGATAGAGGTCATAAAGCGATGCGTTACGTTTTTTTAATGGTTTAACACGACTTTCGAACGTTGATTAATCCACATAAATTGATATACAAGGTGAAAAATTGATTGCATACCCGTTACATGGTAGTGTCGAAGCAGTTGTCGGAATTTGTCTTGAAAATGTCACAAGCAAGTTATTTTCCAGGTAATAATGACTTCAAATTTTTCCCTGCATTCATTGTATATGATGTCTGTTCATTTTTAAAAGAATATCCGTATTTTACATTCTGCATAGTGCATAATTTAGCTTTTAGACTATGTAGGGTTAATGTCCAATCGCCGGTGATATTAAAATACAGGACTTTTTATGTTAATAGCGATGGATCACACATAACATTAAAATTCCGTTATTTGAACGTGATCGCCGATTGAACCTGTAGTTACTGTCAATTTCAGCTCACCGATGCCTACTAAGGTGGACCTCTGGTGCATGCTGTGCCGCACAGCTCAATCCAGTTCCCATTTCAGCCCATAGATGGCTCTCGGACAGAACGCCTGATATATGCTGTGCCGCGCAGCTCAATACAGTTCTTCAGTCCATAGATGGCTCTCGGACAGAACGCCTGATGCATTAGAGTGGTCCAAATAAAAAAGTGGAAATGTTCTGCTCCTCAAGGCTGCCTCTATTCCTTACACCAATTTGTATATCCATGCAAATTTTTGGAATGATCGGACAATATCTTAAGGTCGCAACAAAATGCACGTTTTTGTGCACATTGTGTCTGACCGGTATGTATATTGTATAATGCAATGGGAGCTGGAGCAGCTGAGAACTGGTAACCAACTGAGAACAAATAAGTTCAAATATTATTATCTAGTGGTTCGCTTGCCTATTGGATATACCATCGATTGTTTTAAACCTTATACACTCGCGTAATATTCCTACACGCTGTGCCGTGTAGGAATATTACGCGAGTGAGTGTATATTACGAGAGTGTACTACACTCGCACACTTGCGCAACAAAATCGCTAACGGGTGTAACACAGATGTATTTAAAAAATACATGCTCCTAAAGCATTGAACGACGTTCTTTGGTCACTGACGTCCTCAAATCTGCTCCCGAAATCGAGATGAGACAACCGGAGGAGGTTGAAGGAGTACGCTTATGGTGCGGCTGATACATTTGTTCTTGTCAACATAAACCCAACCTTTGACGCAAACAGCTGATACCTCCTCTAAACTCCTCTAATTGTTCCCGTGACGGCTCATATAACGCTGCTCTGAGCTGCTCCAACTTCTCTGAACTCCTCCCGGGTGGAGTTTACTACTGTCTACTGTCCAATTGTCCATGTCCATTGTATCACTGAAGTTCTTTTTAATCGATTAACTTAAAACAATGAACCATGAAAACAATCAAGGCTCTAAACCTCAGTGTACCTAATGCAATTCGTACGTAACAGTTGCATCGGACGTTATCTTTATATTTTTGCTCTCTCGATAACAAATTTAAACGGTATGGTACAAATAAGATGGAGCCTTATTGGCAGAGATAACCATAGAGATCATATATACATAGAGAGGCCCTGCCTATGCTGAAGCACTTGATTTCGTGGCAATGGGGATGGGACCAATTTTTAAGGTACCATTTTTATGGTCTCATAAAAACAAGGATAATTTTTCATTATATAAACTCAAACAAAAAATAATACAAATGCGAAATGAACTCAGAAATGATACAAAAGTAAAACAATTAAGCTCAGGTCCTTGTAGTTGTGACGTCACAAACTAGCTTAAGTCAGCGGCATTTTCTGCGCGGCGGTGACAAAACTTTTCCCACTTTAACTCGAAAATTAAAAGGGCTAGAAAGACGCAGAGTACATCTTTCTAACGTTCTCAACAAGCAGATTCTAAGCTACTTTGAGTATTTTTCTCAAGTCAACATTGAGGTCACCAGAGGTCATCAAAGGTAAGATTTTCGAGTTTTTGGTTTTTGTTTTGAACTCCCCAAATATCTCGGTAACTATGAAAGCTAGGAACAAACGGAAAAAATAGTCGAAAGCTTTTGAAAAATGCAATTGCGAGTGTTTTCAGATTTTAGCACAGGACATTAGTTTGGGCTCCAGAGGTCATCAAAGGTCAAAAAAGTTGTTTTTTTGCCAAACAGTTTTCACAATAGCTTTTTACCTAATAAACACAAGGCAATAATTTTGACGTCATCGTGTTTGTCTCGTCAAGGCGCTTTGACTCATATTAAATTTTACCAGGTACGGTCAGCTTAAAATTTTTACCTCAGGTCAAGGTCAGGATAAGGTCAAGTGTTGATCCAAGTATGTCATGTTGCATATGGGAAGACGTGCCTTGGCGAGATAAACACAATGGTGTCGGTTTCCCTTATCTATCTTTATTGTGTCAATATTTATTAACAAACAACTGTTGTTGACCTCGGATGACCTCGGTTGACCCTGCAGGGGTCATTGAACAAAAATGGCATCTAGTTCTTCAAAAATGGCTTATAATAGCATGATACAAAAGGAATTAATTTGCTATCTTGTGTATCCTTGGAACAGGGAGTATTTGAATATTTCCACATTGGCTTATAATGATGAGGTCACGAAATTGAACCGACCTTAGGTCACTGAAATATGGAATCAAAATTATATGCATTGTAGATAATTATGACCTTATTAAATTTTGTAAGCGTAAAACCGATCATCCAAAAACTGTGACTGTGGTACGACCACAAACTTTTTTGGAGGTGGGGTTACGTGATCTTGTCTGGTGACCTGACCCGAGATGACATGAGGTCAATATGTTTACATAATGTGGGGAAGACGCCGTTTTTCCGCTATCCTCGAAAAACTGAGGGGATGTCTAAACACCTCCTCCCCCCGGCACGGCGCGGGTTAGGCTTTGCAAGCCCCGCCACAGGTCACTAGGTTGTGACGTCACCAACAAAATCAAGAATATTAATAAATAAATACGAAAAGTTGACTGCTCGATTTAGAACGGAAGGTGATTTAAGTTGTGATTGAGAAGTTTACCGAAAAATCGAGAAAAATACGCTGCATCTTTTATGCACAAAAACCTAATGGCTGTCCCCAACCCCATTCAGTGGTCTTTTTTAAGCACATTTTGTGAACACTCACGATGCCCGTGCTTAACTAAGCCACTGTCTCTGATGTTGAAGACAGTTTTGTAGGCACTATTGATAATGTAAACAAATGAATAATACAATATTTCTCAGATAAAGATGTTATTGGCATCGGCGCACGCTGTTTATAGTGGATCTGTAGGAGAAACTTATTGCTTAACCCGCGCCGGGCCGGTGCTCGGCGCCACCTTCCTCGGGCCGGGTGTGTGTGTGTGTGTGTGTGTGTGTTTCGACACCCCCCTTCTAACTCGGCTCCTATGGGACTTAGACATAAACCAAAAATACTGTTCGAGAGCCCGTCAAAAGGAATTTGGGAACTATTTCGGTGAAACAAATTTTATCAGAGTCAATATTAGGGTAACCAAGAAAAGGATCATCAAAGGTCAAGAACTTCCCAGAATTTAGGACATAAGATCCCGATAACCCAAAATTATCTCGGAAACTAAATGATAGCTAGGAGGGAAACAATTACCAGGAAGACAAATAGATGGCCTATTGAAATTTTCACTCGTAAGATGTCCTGCAGTTTGAGCTCAGATCAATAGTTTTAGGCTCCAGAGAGACATCAAAATGACAAAAAATAGCCGTTTTTCGGTAAATAATGTTTTCCTGAACTGCCTATTTATCTAAAAAATGACAGATAATTGATTTTAACACTATTATGTTTCCCTTCGTCAGACGCTTTGAAAATATACATGAATGACCTGTAAAGGTCAACCTCAAAAATTTGAAACTAGGTCAAGGTCATTAGTGGTGACCCCGAAACGGTATGTTGATATAGGGGAGACGCGGACAGACGATACAAATAAGTGGTGTCGTCATGCTCGTCTCTATCTTCCCAAATTTTTTTAAGAAAATCAAGAAAAGTTATATTAGCAAATATCTTTGCTGATAAATATTTTTCCGGTAGATAATATAAACAGCTAGCGTAGGGAGATTCAGGTCTTTTCCAGATAGTGGTAGAAACAAGAGAAAAACAGTATACCGAAGCGTAGACCCAAAAGAGACTGATTGGAGACTTTTCTTTGGAAAGACCGGCCATATGGCACATTTAACATACCCGAATAAACAACGAGAAACAATGTTGTTTTCGTTATTATCACAATATAGTATCATACTCATAGGTATCATGTTCAAATTGGTCTCTACCACCCCTTGGTTGGGCATGGGGAATGCTGGGACAAACATCTACATTTGCTCTGTAAGGATACAAGATACTTGGGTGTTAATGATTGACGGAATCAATTAGAATGACGTATGAATACATAAAAGTATCGGTTACATTGTAAGGTGTTTCATGTGAGATGCAAAAACACATAAGCAATACGCTTCTGAACACAGAATAACACCGGGATGCTCGAACACCATGCAACTCTTCAACCAACAATTAGCAAACACAGGAAAGCCACTGAGTTGTAAAAAAGTGTGGGAAGGATTGTATCTCACGTTTGCTATTCACAGTATGGTCACCACCGTTAATTACCGCAGTTTTGTGAGATGTTCTTCTGAGAGTGTATATAATGCAGTGCTCAAGGTTTTTTCTCATATTTATCTTCACCTTAATGGCTGGACTCGATAAACTATTCTCAACCTCTGTCCTTCTGACGTTCCTAGGTTCTCATTATTCTGATAATTTGAAAGACAAAATATGGGATAAATTGGTCTTTATATATGTGTACACTTCTACATACTTCACACTGAAAGAATTAACTTTAAAAACGTATAAGATAACTCGGCACAAATACAAACGTGCAAACGGCATGTGGTTACATAGCTTCCACACCCTTTGTGCATTGAGCAAAAAGAGAAATTAGTGCAATATTGGACGCAACCTCGTTTTTTGCTTCCGGACTCGGGCTACGGCCCTCGGTCCTAAAAGCCGCAAAACCTCGGTGACATATTGCATAATTTTCAAGCACCGGGGCGGGAAATATATAAAAGCACTTCATACAGGTTTGACTGATGAAAGTGATACATGAGTCAACTATGAAGGGTTTGTGCCGAAATATAGTGACTTTTTCTCGAATATTTTTTGAATTATTGAGACTCAAGTTTTTGAATCGTTATATCTATTAATTATGCCAAGTCTCAAACAAGGGTTAAACTTAATTTATGAATGATTGGCTCGCGGACAACAATACTTCTGGTGTCTGCGACATTCCGAGGAAAAATATGTAAACAGTCACGGCGCCAGCTGCGTGTGGGTGGGACTATGCTTCTTTTCAGGAAGGTTTTCCGCTAACTAACAGTGAAACTTTGAGTGATATTTCTTATTCTATTAATTAGTAAAGTAACGGGTTTTGATTCGTTGCAAATTAAAATTGTTAATGGGTGGTTTTCTGTATTCCATTTGGAGAGCAGAAAGAAAGCGTCGGAGGCTGGCAAGATTTCACCAACGGGCGAAATGCCATCAAGTCGAAGCCTGATATTAAATTGATATAGTAAGGTGCAGGTTGCAAAACACTATGTTTAATGAAGACAAAGCGGAACGTACTGGAAAGCAAGCTTTGGAGATGTAAACGTATGAATCCACTAAGAAAAAGCAATTTAGATTGTTTTACGTTGCTGACAGCAGTTTGAACTGGAGGACAAGCAGGTCTCGAAAAAGGAATCAACCTTGTTTGACAGGAAATTTTACCACTTTTACCAATCTTCAGAATTCATATTCTTCGCCAACATCTAACATTTGAGTATGAGCATGCAAAATAGTTACTGGAGTGATGATATAGTCTGTCGCGTGCAGCCGTATAAAGCAAGAACCGATCCTACTTTTGAAGTTTCAATTCCAATGTTGCGCGATGGCGAATGTTTATCCAAATAATTTATTATAAATTATTCTATAAACAAATAAATATAGTTAATAAAAATGGAGGAGAAAAGAAGCTGAGCAGTGCAATTACTGTTTTGACTGTTTTATGTCTGCGTTTCCACGTTTACATCAATAAAACCTTTTTTACCTTTTCACATGAAAAATGGTAGTTAATAAATTGTTTTTATTTCATGAGAACTTGAAGGGTACGGTGGGGCGTCTCGGTGTTACGAGTAGTGCATTGGTTGGGCTTCAACCCCAGCCGCAGATCTTGGGTTCGACCCCAGGAACACGCATTTTTTATGCCATGCTTGTGCAATTAAACGTTAACGACAGATCATCAACCATTTTCTACAGCAAGGAATCTCGTGGATATCGCGTAGTGACGAGCGGCCCTAACTAAGAAACATTAAAAAGCATGAATACGATATATTATATATATTCGGTCGGGTACCGTAAACCTATACGAGATTTGAAATATGCATTAGTTATTTTTTATCCCAGTTGTTCAATACTCATACACCAGAAACACATCCACTTAATTCGACAACCCACGTGGGACGCGACAGGCCGCAGACCCGGCAAATTACGAGAAATGCATTCAATTTTCGTAAGAGAAAAATAACAACAACAATCACCGTTTACATCGATGCAGATGGTTGCAGCCTGCACAGCAAATAATCCTATGCACATTGGTACACATTATATGACTTAAGACAGCAGCAGAAAAGGAAGAGACGATTATTTTACAAATAAAATTAAACCTGCCCTAAAACAAAATGCAGCCTTCACCTTGCTTTATATTATTTGGCTCTTTTCGATCGTTGTAACGAAATTTGGCGCGGCCTTCTGTGCCATGACCTGTTCCGCAGATATACTTTTAATAAATTATACGAAATGCGCAGCCCGTGGACTCGTTTTTGGATTTTTTTGTTGCTGTCGATATTTTATTTTCTGTGACTTGTTTATAATAACGGATGGCTCAGAATTGATAAAAAATCGAGCCGATGGCTCGTTTTTTTTATAAGAACGGCCTCAGGTTATTTATTATCATTATTACTACGTAAATCATGACTGAGTTATTAACGAACAATAGGTTGCTCGTGTTGTTGCCGGCGTGGTGATGTAGAACGATGCTGTCTATTATTGTCCGTCAGTTGTCTGTTTTCAGTGGATGGAGCACCTCCGGGACGTGCCGTGTCTGCTGCGTCACCTGTGGCTGGAGTTCTTCAGCGTCAGAGGCATGCTCTTCATGTTCCGCGTCCGCATCGTCATGTGCTTCCTTATGGCCGCGGCGTACCTGCTGATGCCCTTCGACATCCTGCCCGAGGCGGTGTTCGGCGCCATAGGTCTGCTGGACGACCTGTTCATAGTGCTCGCACTCCTCGTGTACGCCAGTGTTCTGTACCGGCACTACGTGGCCGCCCAGGACTGAACCGGGCCGATAACGGGCGACGATTGAATTCGAACAGAAACTCGTAGAACGTGGTAACGGAGCCGCTACAAGGTGTGTCACTATGACATCGATGACGCCGTGCACCGTGAGGTGTGTCACTATGGCAACGGAATCGCCGTCACGGCAGGCTCAAGGTGTGTCGCTATGGTAACGATGACTCGTACACAGCGAATTACGGTAACGCAATCGCTGTTACGGCAAGGTGTATCACTTTGGTAATAATACTGACACCGTACACAGTGAGTTTTCTTTGTGGAAACAATGACACCATGCACAGGCGGATTCAGAAGGGGTGGTTTTAGGGGCAAAATCCCCCACCAAAAGCCTCCCACAACTCTGAAAACTCATCGGTTTTCGCTTCATTACAAGCCACTTTGGAGGCAACTGCCCTCCCAACTTTGTGAGTGGGGGCAACGCCCCAACTTTTGAGTCTCAGTACCTGGTCAAAAATTACGAGGCATAGCAAACGTAATTTTGAACCAGGTATTACGGTCCAAAATTAAGCCTGGGGATCAGATCCGACCCACTACCTCGGTCTTTCCTCAATAACTTCCGAAGCATTGCAGATATCGACGTGAAACTTGGCATACCTTCCGTACACCAATTTTACGTCATCTATGACAAATAGCAGTTGCGTCGAAATAAATTTGAGATATACCGATTTTAGTGACGTCACTACATCGCATTTTTGGTCGAAAATAGCTAAATGTTTTAAAAATCGCAAAAAAATATAGTTTGGTAGAAAATTCCAAATAAAAAACGTTTGAACATGTGAAATCACGAGTTATACACAATGGCTATCTCGGATTGTCATAATTGTGTTTTTTGACATTTTTTTGTTAAAAATCTGCAACTCTTTAAAAACTGAATATAGGTCCAAATTTTTGAGAAATTTTGCCCCCTACTTCAAATGAGTTCGGAGTTCCTACGCCCCTGGCCATGAATGCTTCAGATTCAGATTCACATTCGGACCCCCTCAGAATTGGATAAAACTTGGTGTACGTATGTAGTTTAACATAGTGATTACGATGCTGAAGTCTGTTGGACGCCACATTCAGTACTTTGAGACGCACACCAAGTTTTATTAAATTCTGAGGGGGTCTGAATGTGAATCTGAAACTTTGATGACCTCTGGAGGTCAAAGTATTTGATGTGGCGGCGCCCAACATAATTCAGCATAGTAATCACCATGTTAAACTGCATATGAACACCATGTTCAATCCAATTCTGAGAGGGTCACCCTGTGACCTCAGAGCTTTTGATGACCTCTGGAGGCCAAAGTATTGAATGTGGCGCACAAAAGACTTCAGCATTGTTATCAACATGTTTAACGACATATGTACAGTCTCTCTTGAAAGTATCTACCCACTGTGGCGGTGGCGCCACCCGTCCCGACCGAGGAAGGGCAGTTAAGTTTGAGAGTCACTGGATTGCCTGACCCGGGGACCGCGGAATGCGAGGGGAGCGAGCCGTCAGACGAACACCAGGAACCAACCCGGCCCGCGAAATACTGGTGGCCGGAAACAAACCAACTTATAACCAAAAGTGCGTGATGGTGTAAGGTTTGTTGTTGATCGATTACTTATCAATCTGGAAGTGGCTTTGAGATAATGCAGAGTCCCAACTTGTAAACGGAAGACCGCTTGGGGAACCAGTTATTTCCGACTGTAAAATTTTTGAAAGAACAAACATATAGCAAAAAAAACGATTTATCGCACTAACACAACGCGGCTCGAGTCCGCGACATGCAGACGACGCAGCGGGCCGCAAGGGTCAAGTAGATTATTTCTGATCCCGCAAGCAATTTTAATCATTTAGGTTGGTAAATGTTAAACAAAAGTTAATGTTCACTGTAAATTCACTCGTAATGATAAACAAGCCAGCTAAGGATTGAATCGCTGAAACGCTCTCCATCCCTCCATCCTCCGTACTCGCTATAGCTCTCAGAATCGCTCTCTCTCTCACAGAGCTCTCAGACGCTCTCCACCCTCTTCTCTCCCTTTCTTCCCTTTCTCTCTTTTTCTCTCTTTTCTACCCTTTTTTCACCTTTTCTCTCCCTTTCTACTTTTCTCCTTTCTTCCTTTCTCCCTCTACGCTCCTCTTCTCTTCACCTTTCTCTCTTTTTCCTTATCTTCTTTTCTCCCTTTCTTCCTTTCTCCCTTGCTCTCTTTCTCCCTTTCTCCATTTTTCCTTTCTCCTTTTCTCCCTTTCTCCATTTCATTTATCCCTTTCTCCTTTTCTCCTTTTCCCCTTTTTCCCTCTTTCTCCCTTTCTCCTTTTCTCCCTTTCTCTCTTTCTCCCTTTCTCCCCCTTCTCTCTTTCTCCCTTTCTCCCTTTATCCCTTTCTTCCTTTGTCCCTTTCTCCCGTTCTCCCGTTCTCCTGTTCTCCCGTTCTCCCTTTCTTCCTTTCTATCTTTTTCCCTTTTTCCTTTTCTCCCTTTCTTCCTCTCTTTCTCTCTTTCTCCCGTTCTTCCGTTCTCCCTTTTCCCTTTCTTCCTTTCTCCTTTTCTCCCTTTCTCCCTGTCTCCCTTTCTTCCTCTCTTTCTCTCTTTTTCTCCTTTTCTTCTTTTCTCTCTTTTTCTCTTTTTTCTCCTTTTCTCTTTGTCAATTTATCTATTTTTTATATCTCTTTTTCTCTTTTTCTTTCTCTCTCGTTTACAATATTTAAAAATATCACATCATGCGAGTCAGCTCTGAGCCCTGGCTACTGAGCAAAAATGCGCACCTCAGACCACTTCACAATCTCGCAGTGGCCTGAAACACGCCAGAGCCGCGGGCTTTCTGGTGGGGTGGGGAAGAGAGGGTTGGGTGACACGGAACTTGACCGGCCACCCTCCCCTCCCGGACCGGTTTAGCTGTCCGACCCCGAATGTGCTGGGGCTCTCAAACTGTTTTGGTTAGTTCGGTGGAGCGCCGCACGCCATGGGTAGATACATTCAAGAGAGACTGTACACCAAGTTTCATCCAATTCTGAGGGGGTCACCCTGTGACCTCAGAACTTGTGATGACCTCTGGAGGTCAAAGTGTGCAATGTGGCGCCCAACAGTCTTCAGCATCGTAATCACCATATTATTTACCTACATACGTACACCAAGTTTTATTCAATTCTGAGGGGGTCCGAGTGTGAACATGAAACTTTGGTGACTTTTGGAGGTCAAATTATTTTATGTGGCGCCCAACAGACTTCAGCATCGTAATAAGTAATACACATCTTAAACGGCATATATACACACCAAGTTTTATCCAATTCTAAGGGGGTCACCCTCCCAGGTAACAGATACCGTTGTAACAACGTTGTGAAAAATCAAGATGTAATTTTACGTTTTA
>VOPJ01008982.1:0-26591 GCA_014673585.1 Semibalanus balanoides
GCCCTGCACGCTGGCTGGGCAGCGGGCACGTCACGCAGTCCCGGACCAGGCAGGAATTAACAGCGTTTGCCTGACATTTGTTATGATAATGAGAGGGATAAACATTGTACGTAAAATCAGAACGGAAGCCATTGTGTTGAAACAGCGCCTGTAATGCTGCGCCTTTGTATTCTATAATTATTTTGCGTGATGCCGCAGCGCTGCTACAGTGCCCCAAGGTCTTTCGATTTTCAGACTCACTGTTCTGTGTGATTGAAATGACTCTGTTGGCGTATCTGTTTCGGTATCAGTTTGTGCATTTTGACTGCCTATACACATGTAAGGCATATAGGTATGCTGTGTTCTTTCTAACCGGTAGTGGCGATAACTTCTTCGTCATTAAGGACAGAGTTTGTGCTGAGCGTTCCCACTTAACTCAAAAGCAGTTGAGGTCAGCTCAGGTCGAAATCAGTCAGCCAGGGTCAGCACAGTGGGCGTCAGCGTCAGGTGGGGTCAGGTCAGCTTGGTCAGGTCAGCTGGCGTCAGGTCCGCCTGGGTCAAGTCAGCTGCGGGTAAAGGTCAGCTGGGATCAGGTCAGCTGGGGTCAGTTCAGGTCAGTGTCTGTCCAGGTTTCAGTCGGGGGTCAGGTCAGCTGGGGTCAGGTCATAGCTGGTGTCAGTTCAGGCTGGGGGTCTCAGGTCAGCTGGGGTCGACGCGGCAGTAATGCCAGACTACCCACCGCTGCTCGCAATGCCCGCTGCCGACCACAGATGGCGCCTAAAGTCCGCTGCTCGCAATGCCCGCTGCCGACCACAGATGGCGCCTAAAGCCCGCTGCTCGCAATGCCCGCTGCCGACCACAGATGGCGCCTAAAGCCACGAATGCCCCGGTCGGCCGGAGGACGCACAGCGGCCTCCGATGCCCCGGTCGGCACAGCGGCCTCCGAGAACGCACTGACTGCACGCTAACAGCGTTACCACTCCTTGAGATTTGTCCAAAGTTCGCGGGATTTTACTAGAGCTTTGGGATCTTAGGATTTAAGCTGACATGGAATCGTTGATGATAGTTTGGGTTTAACGGCGCCGCAGCTACTAGGCTATGTGGCGCCCATAAACTCTGCTGACATGAAGCGTTAATACTGTTCAAGATTCATATTTTTGTCGAGGTCGAATTTCAACCTCAAAACAGACAGATTACAATAGCTCCAATTGGCAGATACCAGTAAGCTGTGTTAGCACAAGAAACGATCATCTTACACCATCGAATGGTTGCCGAATGTTCTTGAAAATATTTACAAATTGGATGATCTAACTCGATTTTAAAGCGACGTGAATATAATGCGACAAATATCATGCAGCCTGAATGATGCATCATAAATTAATCATCATGCACCAAATATCTTCATATATTACGTAATGCATTTTTTGCAATTTAAAGGAAATAGTTTACATTTAACATGGGTTTTGAACTGAGATAGCAGTTTTGTAGCCCGTCTCGTGTTGAAAAAAACCCTAATGCAAGTTTTCTGGGCTGAAAGGCCTCTCCACCGAATATATTTGACTTTTTGTTCGAAGGAATGTAGGGCCATTAGCCCATAAAAAAATAATTTCAAGGAATGTGGGCCTTTCTACACCTGCGGCAGGGCGTATACAGTAATCTAATCTTACGTACTACTTTTAGAAATATCTGATTGGCTGGAGCCACGTTTGATGACGTCTGCAGAGGAGTCGCACATAGTTTTTGATTAAAAAATTAAAAATGTACGTCGTTCTGTCCTGAATGGCGCGGATGTATGGACTATTTTTGACATTATGAAAAGAAGTTGTATTTCAAAATATAGTTAAATCGTTTTTGAGATAAAAAAAAATCAATGTGAACTATTTCCTTAAACCTTATGCAACGATTTGTAACGTTTCGCCTTAAGCCTCGTTATATAATAACGTAACCTTCAGCTTGAGCCCCCTCTGTAAAAATAAACCACAAGAGCATATGTAGCGCAAACATCGCGTCGTAGGGGTCCAACTCTGGTTCGCCTTCCTTTAGGTGGCATTAAACAAAAATAACTCAAAACAGTTTAAAAAAGCACAAATAACAATGAGTTGCAATCTTGCGATTTGGGGCTTCGATCTTGAGATATTGTACGGTGGCAATCCGCAGATCTACGTCGGGACGCGGCGAGAGGCCATCCAAGGCCGCCGGCCCGGCGCTGAGCGGCAGTCTGACGGCGGCCGCGGCAGCGTGGTGTGTGTGTGAGAGATAGGTCCCGATGGCCGCCATGGAGTTCCCGTGGAGCGGCCAGCTGATTCCCGACTCCGAGGAGACGTTGTACGCCGCGTACCCCAGCTACCGGGAGCACGGGCTGGCCACGTTCGGGCCGGACAAAGTGGTGTACAGCTCGGACGTGCGGCCGGTGCTGCAGCAGTTCTACAGCACGCCGCTGCACGCCGACGACCTCTGGCTGCTCACACCGCCCAAATGTGGTGAGAATTGTCCTCTGTGGGCTCACGCACTGCGCCACACCGCACACGGTGGGGAGAGCTCTGTCGCCTGCGGCTGGTCCGACGACTGGTGAACGCACTGCGCCACACCGCACACGGTGGGGAGAGCTCTGTCGCCTGCGGCTGGTCCGACCACTGGTGAAGCCAGCCAAATTACAGTAACCGGTGTCGAATTCAGCCAGGCAGGGAGGCCCGACGAACAGAAGGGCAGAATGGTGTGTAGCGTTCCAGCGACTTCAGAGACGCAGACAAAGACAATGTTTCCCATCAGTTGTTTGACATAATGATGATGATGATGATGATGATTTGGGCTTAAGGGCGCCTCAATTGACATAATGAGTTTGATGGATCGGTAAGAAGGATAGGCAAGCATGTCTGCCACTGTTGAAGTGGAATGAGATCGACAACGTATGCATCTGTTACATAAGAAACGATGGCATACTTACCTTTTGCGACAATATCATTAATACGACTAGTTCAGTATTCTGAATTGTTGGTTGCTGCCCTCTCACTCACTCAGGTCCCGATGGTACCACAAAACCGGCTCGGACTCAGACCATGAAGTAAACAAAAAGACCGGAAACATTACCGGCCGGCCATGTATTACGTAATGTCTCATGCGGTGAGCTGGAGAGTTGGTTGAGCGTTTCTAAGCGAGCTGTATTGGACTACCAAGGCGTCTCGTTGGTTCAGCGTTTCTAAGCGAGCTGTATTGGACTACCAAGGACTACCATTGGACTACCAAGGCGTTTCGATGATGTTGGGACCGCGGTATGCATGTATTTAACATTGATATATGGTGTTAACCACCAATATATAAGGGAGAATTAGGTTACAAAGCATTACAAAAGGGGAGATACAATAATCGTCGAAAAACGCCTTAGGTAAAAAATTGATGACACGTTACAGGAAGAGGCAGTGATACCGTTAATTAAATGATTCCTAACACAGAGATTGTGTGTATTTCCGGCCGTTCGTCTCCCCCGTTTGTTCGATATGTGGGCCGTTTTAGCAGTGACGTCGCCAGGATTTTTAGGTTTGGGGTAACATAATTTGTATCACGGGGCACGTCAATGGTAGAATAAAATTTCGTTCCTCAGCCATATGCTGTTGACCGGGGGTAGGGTCGTCGAGAATCGCATTTGATCTAGTGAAAATGTGTTTTCCTCTTCCTCATGGCCCCCCGCCCCCTTGAATACGTCTATATACCAGACATACGTGCGGATACCAAAAGCAGGCCCAGTAAAGAAGCTTGATTCCAAATATCCTGAGAGCATAGTATCAGTTTATAAATATCCAGGATTCACCGGGATCGAACCACAGCAATTAAACAATTTTAAAAGGATTTGTTGGAATTCCGTGAGTAAAAATAGGATATTTAATATCGAGGAGCAAACCTCTGGACGTAGTCATTGGTATACCTACCACAATTTTTCTCTCCAGATCTCAAAATCCCCTAGGATCTGTATCGATCCCAGGGGGCCCCAATCGCAGGTTGGGGGGGCAAGTTACCCCGCTGCCCCCCCCCCCCTGGCGACGCCACTGCGTGTTAACCTCAATTTTCCGCTCCCGACTCCCAGCACTGCCGGCTGCTCCGACCAGTAGTCAGTGTAGTATCAGTCACTCTCTCCCTCCCTCTCACCTCTCTGTCCTATCTATCTGACCTATCTCTCTCTCTCTCGCCATCCTAGTCACTCTCTTCCTCTCTCCCCTCTCTGACCTATATATCTGACCTATCTCTCTCCCTCTCGCCATCAAAGTCACTCTCTCCCTCTCTCCCCTCTCTGTCCTATCTATCTGACTGTCTGTCTATCTGTCAGATTCTGACCTATCTCTCTCCCTCTCGCCGTCCTATCTCGCCGGCCCACTTCCTGTGGCCACTAGCGCGGCAGTTCGGCTGCCGGCAGTACCCCGGCAGTTCGGCTGCCGTACCCCGCAGTTGGAGCAGTTATGTGTTCCGCTCATCTCAGCGCGGCAGTTCGGCTGCCGTATCCCGCAGTTGGAGCGTTATTGTGTTTCCGCTCATCTCAGCGCGGCAGTTCGGCGGCCGTAACCCCGCAGTGGAGCATTATGTTGTTCCGCTCATCTCAGCGCGGCAGTTCGGCTGCCGTTTACCCCGCCAGTGGAGCGTTTATGGTTGCCGCTCTCTCAGCGCGGCAGTTCGGCCTGCCGTACCCGCACGTTGGAGCAGTTATGTGGTTCCGCTCAATCTGTCCAGTTGGTAACGCGGCAGTTCGGCTGCCGTTACCCCGCAGTTGGAGCAGTTATGTGTTTCCGCTCATCTCAGCGGCGGCCAGTTCGGCTGTGCCGTGACCCCGCAGTTGGAGCAGTTATGTGTCCGCTCATCTCAGCGCTGCAGTTGGGGCTGCCGTACCCCGCAGTTGGAGCAGTTATGTGTTCCGCTCATCTCAGCGCGGCAGTTCGGCGCGTACCCCGCAGTTGGAGCAGTTATGTGTTCCGCTCATCTCTCCATCTGGTAAAGCGCGGCAGTTCGGCTGCCGTACCCCGCAGTTGGAGCAGTTATGTGTTCCGCTCATCTCGTCCAGCTGGTAAGCAAGGCTTGTTTTTATGTGTCAGCCTCCAAGGTTGGCCGTCTCAAGGCCACCGACGTTTTTAGCACCGCCTGTGACTCCTGTTTGTGACATCAGCCATACACGACTATATGCGAGAACAGAGGGAAGGACCGACAATACTCCACCTTCACCAGTCAATAGCAGTCCAACCATAGGCGAGAGCAGGGGGAGGGACCGACAATACTCCGCCTTCACCAGTCAATAGCAGCCCAACCATAGGCGAGAGCAGGGGGAGGGACCGACAATACTCCGCCTTCACCAGTCAATAGCAGCCCAACCAGCCCAACCATTCTCTTACCGAACGAATCCCATCTTAGGTCATCATAGGTCAGTGATCTCGGTTGACCTGAGTAAGAGCATGACCCCAGTGGAACATATAATTATGTAATAAAATGGATGCCAAATTTGAAATTAGCGTTACAAAATGCCTTAGAAACTGCCAGATGCCAAAAAAGTGACCTCAGGTCTTCGGAGGGCAGTGACTTCGGTTGACCTAAGGAATGGTCAACCGAGGCAATGATATCAGTGGAAACCATAAATGTCACCTGTTAACACCTGTTCATATGTTCCTGAACAACTAACACTCGGAAAGTGCATACGTTACAGGCATGATACAACGGGACACCAATTGCGGCTAACACGACCTTGAGAAACATTCGAATGATCTGAGTACGTGCCAAATTGTTAAAAAGTAGGGTACTGAATGTTTCATCGCAATCGGTTGATAAATACGCGAGTTATTCCCAAGAAACGAGGTGGTGGGGTGGCCATCCACCCCTGCACTGGTGAGGGTTACACTAAAGTAGCGGGTAACGGACTAAAGTATCTTCCGTTACATTTGTAAAGTAACTTCCGTTACATTTGTCGCAAAGTAACGGAGTAACGAGTACCGGAACTACTTTTATGAGTAACGGAGTAACAAGTAACGGAACTACATTATGAGTAACGATGCCCACCACTGCAGTTAAAAGCGTGTATGAAGTGTAAAGGCTGAGACACAGTCTTCGCGCAGCAATTCGCGAAGTGGAGGCGGGTGCCTACACAAATACCATGAATGGAGGGCGCCACAACTGCACGATGCGCAACGTTGCGGGAAGAAAAAATAAACTGCTAAAATTGAGCAATGTATTTGTATACCCGGAGGCCCGGAGGCACCCGCATGCGTTTTCTGAAGCTGCGTAAAGACTATGTTTCAGCCTTAATTAACCCGCGAGTTACTGGGGGGGGGGGCTATTTATAGCCCCCTCTCGTTATTCTGCAATGATCTTCCTAAACCACGTAGGTATCGTGACCAAACTTTCATACCTTGTCCCAAATCAATTGACCCACATTCCAGATGGGGAAAAAGAATGAGCTATGAAGATAAGGTCAACCGGAAATGACGTCAGAGTGACTCATGTTCTGAGTTTTTTGTTGAAAATGAGGGGTTTGCCGGGAAACGCTGCCAAAGACAGTTTTTAAAGATTAAAAACTCAATGTCAACACCAAACGACAGTAATCAGTTGGGCTATCGACTGCTATCCTCGGATTTTCGAGAAAAAAAAATGAAAATAAAAAAAAATTTGAGAAATCCCTTTAAAAGACATTTTTTTGTTTTTTGAAAAATTTCAAAAACAAAGTTCGAATTTTCAAAAAAAACGGAATATATGTAATTTGAGTTGATCTCAAGGGAATTGTGTAGACAATTTGAAATCAATATCTTCAAAAATGACTGATGACAGCCTTTTAAAGACAAAAGCTTAGGACCGACCTTTACTGTATAACAATATGCAAAAGTGCATTTTCCGTTTTTTTTTTTTTCTTCAATTTGTATGACTGAACATTTCACGTCATTTTCGAGTTCTAACCGATAAACGAACCCATAACATGTGTTAACAACTCCTAATGACCGTAATCTTCAGTTGACCTCCGTGAACCTCGGATGACTTGACCTGACCCAAGGTCAAAAAATTAGCTTTGAATGGAATTAGAAGTGTCAGATGCACGAATGATACCGATTTACCAACTTATTTGCGTTAAAATATTGAGTTTTGCGCCGACAATTGCCGACCCACCGGACTTTGATGGCACGGTCAAACATTTTTTATTTTGGACGATGACCTGTGACGTCATCGGTGCTTGAGGAAAACAAAAATAGGGTTTCCTTCAACAAAATTTGATGGGGCTTATCGAAGCCGTGTGAATTTTTTCAGAAATCGGTTCAGTAGTTTCGGAGATCAGAGGGGGGCTATAAAGAGCCCCCCCCCACCTAGTAACTCGCGTTATGAAATATACCCCAGTAAGGCGCGGGTTAAGCCGAAGTTGTGGGCTTCCAAACCAAGATTGGCGTAGATAACGATTTTGGAGACCAGAGAAGTGACACGTGGGGCATTCCACGACATTTCGACCATTTTTTATCCCAAATTACACCCTCATCTCCTTTTGTTAAAATTGGTGTGAAAGGGTTATCGTTGGTCCTGAATTCAGCTGTCCAAATAGTAAGCTCGATCTGACTCAGTTATCGAGTTATAGCCTCGGGCATTTGCAGATTCAAACGTGCAGAGTGTTTCGGAGGCCGAAAGACTGCAGTTGACTTAACCAAATATTAAAAATACTTGTAGGCTGAGTTCACCAATGAAACGAAGTTTTTTCTGATTTTTTTTCATGACCTTGAATGACCTTGACCACGTGACCTTGTGACATTTTTGTCGATGACCCTGTGACCCGGGACACCTCTGATTTTTAATTTTTCATCTCTCAAAATACTGTCAATGTCTTGTCTAACAAGTTTTGTAACGAATAAAAAAGGCGTTTTTTTTCCTCTAAATTGCATATTTTCCATCTATTACCGTGCGTGTTTTCGAATTAATCCCAAGGGGGAGGTGGTAGGTCAAAAATGTCTGCCCCAAGCTATGGGACTGGTTTGGACGGGGTCTTCACCCATTTGATCTGGCGTGGTCTAAGGACGGATGCCTATATTAATTGTATTACACTTCGGTCTAAATCTGAGTGGACCAAAGATGACCCAAACCACCCAAAACAACCAAAAATCGTGCAGAAGACATCATGGCTCCAAAACCTATGGACCGATTTGGACCAGTATCTAACCATTCGATCCAGCGTGAAGTCCAAAACGTTGGGATAGAGTATTCTATCTTACTTCGGTTCAATCTAAAGAAAACAAAATTAGACCCAAAACAAAAGTCAAAAATAGTTGCAGACGAAACCGCACATTTCTCAGAACCATATCACCTGATATGGACAAAGATCTTTGCCATGTTCGTTCCGAGCTGGGATCCAAACAACAGTGCCGTGTAGAGTTTTGACGAGTTTGTTCAATTAAAGTGGAGACCAATTGGACCGAAACCAACAAACTGGTGGTTTTTGGTCCGATTTGCGTCCAACTTAAATTCGGACCAAAAAATTTATTAAACTCAATACAGCCCTGCTCGTGACCAGCCAGATGAAATGGTGAAGATCGTGTCCAAAATCGTCCCATAGTTCGAAGCATGACGTCATCTGCAACGATTTTTAAGCGTTTTGGTCTAAATTTGGTCCAACTTAGATTGAATAGATAAGATAAACGGCCACCACAACGTTTGAACCACGCCGATCGAATGAGTGAAGATTACCGCCCAAATCGGTACATTAAGTTCGGAGCATGATGTCCTCTGCAACGATTTTTGGGGTTGGTTGGTTGTTCCAATTTGGGCTCCACTTATTATTAAGACCAAAGTGCGATTAGACTCCTAGCGGCCCCTTTTGGACCAAGCCAGATGAAATGGTGAAGATTCGCGTCCCAAATTGGACCACTATTTCGGAAACATTTGAACGCATCTGCAATTGATTTGGCGTGTTTGGGTCTGATTGGTCCAAATAGATTTCAATCAAAGTTGATAAACTTCTTGAAGAAAACACTGTACCACACAGACTTGATTGAAGAAAGACCCGTTCAAGTCGGTCCCCATAGGTTCTGAGCATGACGCCGTCTGCAACGATTGTTTCGTTTTGTCTAATTTGGTCCACTAAGAATGAACCAAAGTAGAATAAAACTCTCTACCCACAAACGCGTTTTTGAATCCACGTCAGATCGAATGGTGAAATTTCCGCACAAATCGGTTCCTATAGGTTCGAAGCATGATGTGTCTTAAACGATTGTTGGTGGTTGGGTGGTTTGTCCAATTTGCTTGACTCAGATTAGACCAAAGTGTATAAAATATATACCGGCCACCGTCTATAGACCCACGCCAGATTCAAATGGTGAAGTCCGCCAAATCGGTCTTCATTAGATTGACCAGATATTTGCCCGTTACCCCTCCCCCTTTGTGGGGTGATGCGAAAAACACGCACCGTATATAGATGAAAATATGCAAATAGAGGAAAAACGCACCTTTTTATTTGTGCATGCTAGACAAGACATTGAAAAGTTATTTTGAGAGGTGAAAAATGAAATCCAGAGGTGTACCGCGGGGTCACACAGGTCATCGGAAAAAAAGTCACAAGGTCACGTGGTTAAGGTCATTCAAGGCCACGCAAAAAAAATCAGAAAAAAACTGTCGTTTCATTGTGAACTCAGCCATACAAGTATTTTTAGCATTTGGTTAAGTCAAATGCAGTCTTTCGGCCTCCGAAAACACCTCGCAACGTGACCCTGCAAAATGCCCGAGGCTATAACTCGATAACCTGAGGTCAGATCGAGTTAAATTTCCAACAGCTGAATTCAGGGACCCAAGATAACCATATTACAACCAGATTTTGAACAAAAAGTGAGAGATGAGGGTGTTTTCGACTAGTCGAAATGTCGTGGAATGCCCCACATGTACTTTTCAGTCATGTTCTTTGACGCCACATGCCGACTGACCCTCCCCTTTCCGCGGTCCGGCGGCAGGAACTACCTGGATGTCAGAGATGGCCTGGCTGATCAACCATGACTGTGACTTCGCCGGGGCGCAGTCTTACCTGGAGCCGGACCGGGCGCACTTCCTAGACATGCCTGCGCTGATGTCGCCGAGGACGCGGCAGGCGCTGGCGGCCGCCGGCAAGCTGAAGTCGGTCACCGACCGGCCGCGGCCCTGGCACATCCAGACTCATCTGCCGCTCAACTTCCTGCCTGCTGGCCTGCTCGACACATGCAAGGTAGGCACATCAGAACGCCTCTGCCCGCTCCTACTTCCTGCCTAGCTGGCCTGCTCGACACATGCAAGGTAGGCGCGCCTCCGCTGACGGGGCCCAATCACCAGCAGGTTTGGCAGGAACACGGCAGAAAACGCCAAGCCCCCCCCCCCCGCCCCTGCAGGGGGGGGGGGCCTGCAGCCTGTCGGCTGCAGGGGGGCTTGGCCTGGCAGATCACTCAGGAGTCGGAGTGAGGAGACTCAGGAGTCAGGGATCGGGGACTTAGCAGGCGTCCGCATGACGGGACCATCGCATCGTGTTTGTGTGTGCTTCAATTGCCAATTGCACCGTGAGGGGAAACTGCAAACTTCCAATTGAACTCCAATTAAGGCACAAACAGGCGATCATTTTAATTGCATCTCCGAATACAGAATTGCGCATCATCGCATCTCAAATTAATTCCGCTGTATTCATACCAACGTCGTTCATACCACTGTCGTAATCCCGCTGTAATTTACCAACGTCGGGTGTCACACGTGTCGTCAGAGGTGTGAAGACGCTCGTTCCAGCAGCGTCTGGTGTTCAGAGATGCGATGGCGTTCGTTCCAACGTCTGGTGTTCAGATGTATCCGTGTCTGACGGTGTTGGCTCGCTCCGGCAGGTGATCTACGTGGTGCGGAACCCGAAGGACGCGGCCGTCTCGTTCTACAAGATGCTGAAGATGAACGGCACACTGAGCCCTGAGCTGACCGTGGACCAGTTCGCCGAGCTCTACATGGCCGGCCTCTGCATCACCAATCCCTTCTTCCCGAACGTGCTGCAGGCCTGGCGGCAGCGGGCAGCACCCCAACCTGCTGTTCGTCACGTTCGAGGAGATGAAGCAGGACCTGCGCGGCGTGATCGGGCGCGTGGCCGCCCACCTCGGCAAACAGCCGACGCAGGAGCAGCTGGACCAGCTCGAGCGCCACCTCAGCTTCGACAGCATGAAGGACAACAAGTGGGTGAATAAGGAGGACCATGGCTACCATAGAACGGACAGCAGCGGCGAGCGGCAGGCCTTCATGCGGAAGGGCGAGACGGGCGACTGGAAGAACAACCTCAGCGCCGAGGTGGCGCAGAAGATGGACACGTGGATGGAGGAGAACCTGAGAGACACCGGACTCCAGTTTGTCACCGAGCTGCCCGAGAAGTAGGTCCGAGGCTGGCCCAGTATTCCAGAGCTGCCTTAGTAGTGCACCGGGCCCGGACAGGCCGGCACGGTAACTCTAAGTCACGTGAAGGGACTCAGTCACCAGTGTTCAGTATAGACGCAAAATACGGGGAGCTTTCTAGCCTAACTCTGTCAGAACTCCTTCCTTCCAAGAAGTTGCCATGGTGCAAAGGTGATTCGCTTAGGATCACTGTATGACGGATATTGGGCTGTGTGAATACTCCGAGATAGGTATTTCATATCTTTTAATATTACATGTTGTCTGTCTTTTCCCCTATTTGCATGTCTTTATGGTTAATTTTTCGCACACCTTTCAATGTTGACCGAGTCCATGTAACCAAATATAGAACTTGTAAAATATATGTGACTGTCGACCTCGACACAAATGTATGTGCTCATCAGACCTGAGTTTGCCAGACAATCAGATCAGAGACTCGCTCTGAGAGAAAGGCGGGCTTTGGAGCCTCCCAACGCAAACCCTCATCCACTCCAGCCTGGCTTAACAGCCTGTCTAGTCAGCGTCTTCTTCTCTGGTCAGCGTCTCCCGTCTCTGGTCAGCGTCTCCCGTCTCTGGTCAGCGTCTCCCGTCTCTGGTCAGCGTCTCCCGTCTTCAGTCATCGTCTCCTGCCTCTGGTCAACGTCTCCTGACTCTGGTCAGCGTCACCTGTCTCTGGTCAGCGTCTCCCGTCTTCAGTCAGCGTCTCCTGCCTCTGGTCAACGTCTCCTGACTCTGGTCAGCGTCTCCCGTCTCTGGTCAGCGTCTCCTGCCTCTGGTCAGCGTCTCCCGTCTCTGGTCAGCGTCTCCCGTCTCTGGTCTAGCCGTCTCCTGTCTCTGGTCAGCTATCTCCCGTCTTCCAGTCAGCGTCTCCTGCCTCTGGTCAGCGTCTCCTGCCTCTGGTCAGCGTCTCCTGCCTCTGGTCAGCGTCTCCTGTCTCTGGTCAGCGTCACCTGTCTCTGGTCAGCGTCTCCTGCTTCTGGTCAGCGTCTCCTGTCTCTGGTCAGCGTCTCCTCTCTCTGGTCAGCGTCTCCTCTCTCTGGTCAGCGTCACCTGTCTCTGGTCAGCGTCTCCTGTCTCTGGTCAGCGTCTCCTGCCTCTGGTCAGCGTCTCCTGTCTTCAGTCAGCGTCTCCTCTCTCTGGTCAGCGTCTCCTCTCTCTGGTCAGCGTCTCCTCTCTCTGGTCAGCGTCTCCTGCCTCTGGTCAGCGTCTCTTGTCTCTGGTCAGCGTCTCCCGTCTCTGGTCAGCGAGATCGGCCGGCAGAAACGCCGTAACTATCCAACCTCACCTCGCACGTGAGCTGATAACGTGTGCGAACCGAGTGAGCCGGGCTGGCGCTCCGGCCGGGACCGCACCAGCAGCTGACGCCTCTGACATGGCACCTGCTGCCACGGGAGGAGCCTGCATCACCAACCACAGCACCCACAGTCCCCCTACCAGCAGGGGTACCACACGCAGTACTGGCCGGGACGGGTTCCGGTACCCGCGGGGCAGGGTTCGGTACTCACCCAGTCGGTGGCCTCGAACATCTTGATGTCGAGAGGGTCGCCGATCAGCTGGCCGGCCAGCCGGGTCAGACCGTGGCACGACGCCAGCGCCACCTTCAGTTCACTGTCGTCACTGAGCGCCGGGACGTGCCGCTGAGGAGGCGAGAAGCCGGCCGGCGAGCAGGGCACCACGCCCCACATACTGAGGCCGTCCTCTGTCAGGGTACCTGTCTGTAGAACACGCGGCACGGAGGCGAGGTCAGGTGGTGAACTGCCCGACGACAGAGGGCTCTAGATGTGCCCTGGGTGGCCTGAACGGCCGAACACCTGGAACGGCCTGAACGGCCTGAACGGCCTGAACGGGCCTGAACGCCTGAACGGCCTGACGGCCTGGACGGCCTGGACGTGCCGGACGGCCTGGACGGCCTGGACGGCCTGGACGGCCTAGCCGGGTATAACCAGCAGAGATTTCCGCTCTTTCTTTTACCAGTGAGACGTAAAAACAAAACACAGCAAAACCACGGGTCAAATGAGTGACATCCTCTAATTGGGCAACGATACGGTCAGAGTCGTCTGTACTCCCACACTTAGAACCATCATGTGCTCGTGCACACACAAATGCACTCCTGTGCCGACCGCGGCGGCCGTCCACCACAGACACACAGTGGCCGCCGCGGTCACAGTCTCGCCGTCCACCGGCCCTCGGGGCAGCCCACCTTGTCGAAGCAGAAGAGCTTCAGTTTGCCGCACACGTTGATGCGCGGCGGCGATATGCAGAAGATGTTGGCCACCTTGAGCCGGTTCTGGGCGTACACGGTGCCGACGGTCATGGCGGCCGGCAGCGCGGGCGGCACGGCGATGGTGATGATGTCCAGCGCGCGCAGCACCGTCACCTTCACCGCGTTCTGACGGAGGACGGGACCTTCAGTTCACTGTCGTCACTGAGCTGAGCTAGACAAAACGCTACAGGCCGAACGGCGCGGCGTGATTCACAGCCAACAGGGACTTAAGAGAAGCATTGCTGTTCTGCTGCAAAACTGGGGTCGAGTTCAAAATAAAAACAGACAGATTGTGACAGACACGTGACTAATCAGCTCAGTGTGTGTGTGAGTGTGTGAGTGTGTGTGTGTGTGTGTGTGTGTGTGTGTGTGTGTGTGTGTGTGTGTGGGGTGTTGCGGTTGTGCGTGGTGGCGTGTGCCGTGTGCGGGGCGTGTGCGTGTTGCGTGTGGCGTTGCGTGTCGTGTGCGTGTGCTGTGGTGCTTGTGCGTCTGAGCGACCATGTGCGTGATGCGGGCGGGTGCGCCGTGGCCGCGTGCGTGCCGGTGCGGCGGTAGTCGCGGTGGCGCGTGCGGCGTGGCGCGTGTGCGCGGGATATGCGCGATGCGGTGACGCGTGCGGATCTTGCGCTGTGCGGGCAGTGCGCAGTGCGCGTCCGCGTGTGCGTGTGCGTGTGGCGTTGCGTCTGTGCGTGTGCCGGTGCGTGTGCTGTGTGCCGTGCGCCGTTGCGCGTGCGCCGTTGCGGTGCGGTTTTGCGCGCGTTGCGCCGTGCGCGTGCGCGTCGCTACTCACACCAACATCGTACAATTGTAGCGCGTGCGCGTGCAGCGTTGCTGCGCGGTTGGCGCGTGCCGCTCGTGGGCGTGCGCGTGCTCTGCGTGCGCGTCGCGCGTTGCGCTGTGCGCGTGCGCGGTGCGCGTCGCGTCTCTGTGCGCACGTGCGGTGCGTGCGCGTGCGTCGTGTCGCGTAGCGTGTTGCGTGTGACGTGTGCAGTGCTGCGTGTTGCGTGCGCGTGCGCCTGCGGCGTGCGCGGGCAATAGACGCTGTGCGCGTTGCGTGCGTTGCGCTGCGCGTGCGCCGTGGCGTGTGCTGCGTTGCGCGTGTGCGCTTGGTCGCGAGCGTCGTAGCGCGTGGCGCAGTGCGCGTGAGCTGCGAGCTCGTGTGGTGTGCGTGTGCGTGTGCGTGTACGTGCGCGTGCGCGTGCGCGTGTGCGTGTGCGTGTGCGTGTGCGTGCGCGTGCGCGTGCGCGTGCGCGTGGCGCGTGCGTGTGCGTGTGTGTGTGTGTGTGTGTGTGTGTGTGTGTGTGTGTGAGTGTGTGTGTGTGTGAGATAGAGTAGAACTCCACCGCATTTATCTGCGGGGTGCGGATGGCAGTGGTATAGTGTGAGGTTTGAGCGCCGCCACTGCAGGGGCTGTCGATGTCCACAGCTTCAGCCGACTCACCCCTCTGCTGATGTACATGTAGACAGTGTAGGCCATGCCGCAGAGGGACAACAGGAACATAAAGCCCATGAACTTCATCGAGTCCTGGTAGAACTTGAAGCCCATCGGCTTCGGGAAGAGGATGGAGCGAATCAGCTCGCCCTTGGCGGTGCTGAATCCAGTGCGGATGACCACGGCTAGCACCTGCCGGCAGACGTCAGGTCGGCGGGTCATCATCCCCGCCACAGCCGTCTACAGGGTGTAACAAAATTAGCAGGACATCTATTTTTGCGCAGTTTCCGCTCGCATTCGTCCCTGTGTGGAAGTAGGAGCAGGGAAATTTGATAAATCCGTATCTGCGCTTCCGGCCTACACTGCCAAGGCGACATGACCTTTGGGCGGTGACCCGAGCCCTCAGTACGGGACGGGTCACCGGCCGAGTCACTTTTCGTTTTTCGTCCAGGCCAACAAATTAGAAAAGAATTGCGAGCCGCTGTCTTTCGCAGAAGATCAGAAGATCAGCCAGAGATCAGTCTTCGCAGAGCCTGCTGGTCATCAGACAGACAGGTAAGTCAGCTGCATATCTGGCTGAAAATCGTGACAGCTGGTGACCTGTGGCCTAGCAGACCCAGCCGGACGCGCGGCACAAGCACCCACGTGGACCAAGAGGAGTCTCTATTAATGGGTGGGCGGAGATACGTCATCAATCGACTCGGGGAAAACTGGGCCCGACAGCTCACCCAGTTTAGGCTACACTGATGACCTTCCCACATGAATGAGTCTACCGCCACCCTGCGTTAACGCTGTGGGTCATGCGGCCATTGAACTGAAGCGGACGCCTTTCGATACGAGCGAAAAACATGATGTCCGGATAATTTTGTTACACCCTGTAAAGGGACGTGACGTCATCCGTCATTGTCCGGGAAGGAGCATCACAACCATAACACAAACGGAAACATCGCTTTCGAAACTCACATAAACAAGCACTCATGCAAATAAGTGGTGTAAGCTGCTGAAGACAACAGTGTGATGGCTTGATATTCTTGACGCATGTCGTACTTTTCAGTCAGATCCCAGTCAGAGCCCTGTATATCGCACGTATTATTTTTACATTCGTGAAAATTCCGTGAACATGGCGACCACGCCATAGCAAACCGTGCACACGCAGCAAACAGAACCGGCAGGAGCCCCGACCCTGTCCCGTGCCGTCCGTTTCTGATCACACACACACACACACACACACACACACACACACACACACACACACACACACACACGTCAGTCTGATGTGATGTGAACACCTCTCTACCCAGCACGCAGAGGAATCAAACAAACAAACAGTGAGCAGGCAAACTTCACCTGCCCAGCCGAGAAGTCCTGGTGGAAAGACGTATAATCAGGTAAAGTACATTTCGGCATTCAACTAGCCTGACCTTGCACGTGCGCACGCGCAACACCAGACAACAGACAAACGTAACACAGTCTAAATTGGCGCATGGCATGCGCAGATTTAACATAAAGAAAGCAAAACGCTACAGATGCACCGTCAGTCTGCACTGAATATATAATGCATTAAAGTAAGCCAGTAGCCAGTCCACCATCCACATCTCCTGCGTGAAAAATGCACTATTGTACCTCTAACTCTAACCCTCATCCTGCCTCATTTGACCATTACCAGAATCCAACCTCTCCGACCCTCTTCAAAACGTCGTGTTTCTAACATTTGACAGGTGTGCCACATATAATAACTGGTATGTGGCAACACCATGTAAATCACCATACAACCATACCACACAAATCAAAACTCATGCGGTCTCTTCTCTAAAAACAAACATCATTATTTATCTGAGAAGAGCGCGTATAACACAATCCTCGCCCGTGCCCTACCCGTCGGTTTGGTCTGTGCCAACATGCCCCTGGGGCAGACCACTCCCCCCCCCCCTCCCACACACACACACCAGTCTACGCACTACATCAACAGCATCAACAGCAACACCAGCAGCAGCTGCAGCTGACTGACCGGACTGCTGCCGTAGTAGCGGGTCTGGATGACCTTGGTGCCACAGAACAGTGTGTGCCGCCGGTGGACCTCCGCAGAGAACAGCTCCCCGTCCTCCTGCTGCGCCAGCTGCGTTTTGGTCACCGGCACACTCTCCCCTGCGGCGCACAGGACAGCACTTATAGGACGGGGAAAGCCAGCCCGATCGACACCACTGACAACTGGACTGACAGTAGCTACACATAGCACAGGCTGAGCACTTAATTGGACGAGAGGGAAAGCAGCCCGATTCGAACACCACTAGAAACACTGGACTGACAGTAGCTGACACATTAGCACAGCAGCACTTAAAGGACGGGAAAGAGCAGGCCCGATCGACACCACTGACAAACTGGACTGGCAGTAGCTAGCAGCCATAGCACAGCACGCACTTTAAAGGACGGGATAATCTCCAGCTGGCGATCGACACCATCTGACAACTGGACGACGGTAAATACACATAGCACAGGCAGCACTTAAAACGGGAAAGTCCAGCGCACCGATCGGACACCAACTGAAATGGACTGGCAGTAAGCTACACATAGCACAGGCCAGCACTTAAAGGACGGGGAATCCAGGCCCGATCGACACCACTGGACAACTGGAACTGGCAGTAGCTACACACAGCACAGGCAGCACTTAAAGGACGGGGAAATCCAGCCCGATCGACACCACTGACAACTGGACTGGCAGTAGCTACACACAGCACAGGCAGCACTTAAAGGACGGGGAAATCCAGCCCGATCGACACCACTGACAACTGGACTGACAGTAGCTAACACATAGCACAGGCCAGCACTTAAAGGACGGGGAAATCCAGCCCGATCGACACCACTGACAACTGGACTGACAGTAGCTACACATAGCCCAGCTGGGAATACAGATAGCCCAGCAGCTAGAAGCAAAGCTGCACAGTCGAGCAGCGGTCGCTCCGCCGACTGGCGCCACATATATTCCACCTGACAGTATCTACTGCGGAAACATGGCAAGCTGCAAATTTGTCGGCTTATCGACAAGGATTTCCAGTAAGAATAGAATTAGATGTGTGAATTCTTGCATAGTATCGCATGAAAACAAATTAACCCAAATGATGTATGCAGTTAGTGTTTAACCCAAATGATGTATGAAGTAAGTGTTCGCCAAAATTAAGTACTTGCACACGTGTGTGCCTGCATTGCGTTTAGCCAGAGCGGCACGCTATAACAACCATGGCTGGCTGTACCGTCCATGTCACACGTTCACCACACCAGTAGCGGCGCCAATCGAGCCAGCGCGCTGGTGTGTACAGTACACTGACCGGTGAGCATCGACTCATTGACGATACAGGAGCCAGCCACCAGCACGGCGTCACAGGCCATACTGCAGCCGCTAGCCGGCAGCACGAGCACGTCGCCAGGCACCAGCCGGTCCGAACACACCTCAGCCGTCTCTGGAACACGGAGCACAGGGTCAGTGAGCACCACCTCAGCCGTCTGCTGGTAACAAGGCAGCACAGGTGTCAGAGCACGTCCTCGGAACACACCTCAGTTCGTCTCTGGACACGGAGAGCAGCCACGCCGAGTCGAAACTGAGACGGGCTCAACCACACACGGTTGACAACTAAGAAATCGACAAAGTACCATACGTTTAAGAAAATATATTAACTCATGCTATACAAAACGTCACAGAAAGTATGGGCGCATCACATGTTACCCGGGGATCACAAGTTTGTAGGCATTAATTTAATTAGGATTTGCATCAGGTGTTTTCATACTAAAGATCCAGAAGATTTCACGATCGTTTAGCGCCTTTCCGTCGTGTTGTATCCCGGCACCGGCCGGGCACAAGAGAGTGAGCGGGGAAATGTTCCCAGTATACAGTCGGCGATCACCGGCCCCGTGTTGGCCCGTCAAACCAGGGAGGCGTCAAACCGTGTCCTAGCACCGGTCAAGTGATGACCGATAACACTATCAGCTGACCGATAACGCTATCAGAAAACCTGCATCTACATGTGTGTCACATAAAAATAAAACAATAATACTGCACTAGACATACGCTATCGAGCGTCAAATTGTTCGTAACATGCTAAAAAAATATCCACATCTTTAGCCAGGCCCTGGCTATACATTAAAGGGAATGTTTCACTTCTCTGAAAGTTGTCCAATGTACGCCGCTTGTGGTGCAAAATAATGAGTAAGTTGTGCCGAACACGATTCTGGACAATATTCGTTTCTCAAAACAGTGCTCAATTTCATGAAAAACAAGAGATTTTTAGTATTATGGGCTGATGAACGTCATATGAAGGAATATTTTTGGAAATAGAAAAAACTTCACGCTGCAATTATGTATGACTAGTTTATGGCTAATGTATAGCAAAATGTAAAACAAGTCTACTTTCCATCAACATTTGATAAAAGGATGACGAACATCGCGTTAAGAGGCCACCGCTATACCTAGGGCCTTGATTTTTTGCAGATGTTCAAAACCAAAACTCAAATACTTACTTTTACCGAATTAGATCTGGGGTGTTTTAACTTCTACAATACTTAATTGCAAATGGATCCAACAACTTGGCAATCTCAACTCAAATCTTATGTTAATGTGAAACATTCCCTTTAAGCAGACGGTAGCGGGGTTCCGCAGCAGGCACTGTACGATCCAGAGTCTCTGTGTGGGAGGGGGCATAGTAGCATGGATGTGAGCTGTGCAGTGTGCATATTGCAGCGTCTGCTCACCTTCATTATCACGCCTCACGGTCACTGTGCCGACGGCTGACGCCAGTACCATGTCCCTCAGTGTCTCACTTTGCTGCCGGAGACAGACAGCAGTGCCAGTGTAAGTGTCAGGTTCGGTCAGCAGCGGTGGAGCAGGCACTGGGGGGCCCGCGATCACAAGGCAGGGCCCCTCAGCCGAGCCAGCTGGCTGCGGACAGTCTCAAGGAGAGATATCACACGGCATATTTAGGTACTGGGCAGAAATCGGGCGGATAGAAAGGCTAGTGTTTTCTGTATGGTTATTATTACAGTGAGGCACCCCATCTGCGAAGGCACAGTTTGCCCCCACTAGCACGTTATCAGCCCGATCTAACGGGACTGCTGCGGCCTGTAGCGGACGGCTGGCCGGCCAGAGCAGTGGAGCCCGGCCGCAGCACATCCGCTGCTGGGCGCCCCGTCATGCTGACCAACAGAGCAGCAGTCCGTGTGCTCGTACACATACTGTCTGACCCTCGGCGGTACCCCACCGCCGTCCCAGGCACCGGCAAGCCACACCCCAGCGCGGCGCTGTAATTCTGGCCGCTTTCTGATCCGGTATTTTGCTCTCTTCAGTTCCGCTTCGACCTCAGCCTTTCGGGTCCAGCTAACGCCCAGGTCATGATGCCGCTGCATTCCCCAGTGGAGGTGCAAACTTTGTGCACAAATGAGTTATATTCTGGACTCCAGAATATGCCTAGATTATTAAATATAATGCATAAATCCAAGTAACAAGTATGTACCCTGCTTAATATACCCACTTATGCTGGTTGAGGCCGAAACGGGGGTAACTCACTGAAGAGAGCAAAATACCGGTCCAGAAAGCGGCAATAATTTCAACGCTGCTCACCACTGAATACAAGTCAATGTAAGCGGAGTATGTCTTAACTAATGCCCACCCCACTACCATCCTCGGCGCTGTCAAGCCCAGTGTTGGATTTGTCATTTCATGACCTAGACCCGGAGAGTAAAAATATATAGGTGGAGACGGAAGGAACATTTTTTGTTCGAAAAAGTCGTCATTTTTAGGGTAAAATCACTTGGAAAAATGCTTTATTTGTAGTACATATTAAATCCTTGCGAGGAAAATGAAACTTTATTTTAACTACAATGTCGGGAAGATCATGTGAAAAAGGGACTGTCCCACCTTCAAAAAATGTGTCAAATGTACGTCGTTTGTGGTGCAAAATATGAAAGTGAATGCCTCGCTGAACGACGATGATGACTTTGATATTCTCACGAACAGTTGGCTCACATTGTCATTAAAAAAAACAAGTTTTACAATATTTGGGGCTGATGAGCGTCATAGGTGAAGGAATTTTTTGGGAAAAAAATAAACCCTTCACGCTGTTTATAGTAGGGACAAGTGTATTGGCTAATGTAATGGCCAAAGTAAAAACAAGTCGCAGCTGTAATCAAACCATTTAGCAAAGAGAGACTACGTACATCGCTCACGGCCTACCATTTCAAATACTTGGGGGCTGGCGATGTTATAGAATTGCAAAATCATAACTCCGAATTTCTCTGTGATTCGACCTCAAAGTGGTTGTTTTTAACTTATACCATACATAATTGCAATGCCAAGCACGCAAAATGGCTATCTCAACTCAAATCTTATGTTAAGGTGGGACAGTCCCTTTAACTGACAAATAAAGAGAGCAAAACTATCTGAACCCAAAAAGTCCAGAAAATGACCAAAACTTCGAGGCTGGTCAAGCCTCAACACTGAATATACGTCAATGTCAGCGGAATATGATGATGATGATTTGGGTTTAGGACACCTCAGCTGCGGAGGATACATGGCGCGTTATCAGAAAACGTTCCAGGCGACAAAAACGCCGTATCCGCCGCACCTGAGGTCCACGCTCCCGCTCGTGGTCCATACCTTTCTAGTCTCATACAGCGACACGGCGATGGATAAGACTGAGATGATAAAGATGCAGGTCGCATATATAAGGTAATGGTCGATCGCCCACAGCGTCAGACTGGCAACCTGTCACAAAAAAGACGAGTCAGATCTTGCAACCTGTCGCAAACAACAGACGAGCTAGATATGGCAACCTGCCGCAGACAACAGACTAGTCATATTTGTAACATGTCACAGACAACGGAGGCATTCCCAACACACGGATTAATACTGATACAAAGGAATGCATTTATCAGGGTTCGTAGTCCAAATCAGACAGGCCAATTGACATTATCCAAATAAATTAGTAGTGAGTGGGAACCAGTATCAGAAAAGTGGTTCCACGATCTAAGTTTGCAGAACAAATTTTTCGCCAGCGGCGAAACAAATTTCTGAACGCCAGCAGAACAAAAATGGCTGGAGAAGATAGACGCAAATTAGCATACATTGTAATTTTTACACGCTGCCATCACCATAGGAGGGAAGACACCTCGCTCCTATGGAGATGGCAGTCTGAAAAATAATAATGTATGTTATTTGTTGTCTATCTTCTCCTGCCATTTTTTTATTGCTCGTCAAGCCATTTGCACCCACAGACTAAAACAAAAACTTCTTTTACAGTTAAAAGTTTTCACGGAACAAATTTTCCAAGTTCAGAATAACGGAGAAACAGGCCACTTATCCGACACTGGTGGGGACTGGAGAGAAGCACACCTTTCGTAAGCAGGCTCCGACATATCAATTCAGTCTATAGAAGACATGTATGTATTCATAATTCCATGACAATAACTATGCAGGCATTGAATGCATTTGAAACAAACCTCTGGATAAATAATCGTCAAATGTTACTTAGGGAGCAACCTGTCCCTTAGTGATGACAACAGTAAAAAGGCAAACATAGCACAGACCAGACCAGAGGAAACTGACCTGAAACATGTAGAACGGATTGAGCGCTTCCTCCACTAGCAGCCTGAGGTAGGACTTCACTTCCACTGTGATCTGATTCAGTCCATACAGCGAAAGTCTGCAAAGCAGAACGACAGTTCAGATGGAAGGCATGTTGTGCAGTGAAATCGGCTAAGGCGACCAGCCGAGTCGATGCCATCGAGGGGGCAACAGGCGGTGGCAAAATGCGAGAAGGAAAATCTGACAGCTGCAGTGTCCGTGTCCTGTTGTATGGAGCCGTGTACCGTCGTGACCAGAAACCCAAGGTCATGCCGCAGAAATGTGGCCGTGAGTTCACAACGGTCGAGCAATGCACGACTGCAAACGAGACGTTCTGCGTGGTTATTCAAGACATGTGGTTCATTCAGGGCGATGCCAAGTCAACCAATAGCCATACTACTTCCTAAGTGTTGACTGCCATAGCCATTACAAGATATTTGAATAGCAAAAAAAAATGCTTTAACTTGCTAAGGTCAACATCAGACGGACGATTTCCGATGCCATGTACACAGCACATTGGCAAGACGTGAGACCGAGGGTGCAGCAGGGTCGGCGTTGGCAGTATGTGACGCCTCGCCATCTCCCTGAGGCTGAACCAGCGACCCACCTGGCTACCTGCTGCGCCTCCGTGTACCCCCTGTACTCCTCCAGCAGACTTGAGGGCTGAACCAGCGACGCCACGCTGGCTACCTGCCGTGCTCCTCTCGTGTACCCCTGTAACTCTCCAGCAGACTGAGGCTGAACCAGCGACCCACCTGGCCACCGCTGCGCCCTCCGTGTACCCCCTGTACTGCCTTCCCAGCAGACTGAGGCTGAACCAGCGACCCATCCTGGCTACCTGCTGCGCCTCCTGTACCCCCTGTACTCCTCCCAGCCAGACTGAGGCTGAAGCCAGCGACCCACCTGGCCACCTGCTGGCGCCTCCGTTGTACTCGCTGTCACCTCCTCCAGCAGACTGAGCTACAAGCGACCCACGCTGGCTACCTGCTGCGCTCCGTGTACTCGCGACTTCCCTCTCAGGCAAACTGAGGCCTGAACCAGCGATCCACCTGGTCCTTACCTGCTCGCCTCCCGTGTACTCGCTGTACTCCCAAGCAGACTGAGGCTGAACCCAGGACCCACCTGGCCCCACTGCTGCGCCTCCGTCGTACCCCCTGTACTCCTCCAGCAGACTGAGGCTGAAGCCAGTCGACCCATGACTGGTACCTGCTTGCCGCCTCCGTTGTACCCCTGTCTTCCTCTCAGCATACGACTGAGGCTGAACCAGCGACCCACCTGGCTACCTGCTGCGCCTCCTGTACCCCCTGTACTCCTCCACGAGACTGAGGCGAAACTACACGCAACCACCTGGCTAACCTGGCTGCGCTCCGTGTACCCACTGTACTCCTCGCAGACTGAGGCTGACCAGCGACCCACCTGGCACCTGCTGCGCCTCCGTGTACCCCAATGTACTCCTCCAAGCAGACGAGGTCTGAACCAAGCACCCCTGCCACCTGCTTGCGCCTCCGTGTACCCCCTCGTACTCCAGAGAACTGAGTGCTGAACCAGCGCCCACTGGCACCTGCTGCGCTCCGTGTACCCTCCCTGTAACTCCCCAGCAGACTGAGGCTGAAACAAGGCCGGACCCACCTGGCTCACCACTGCTGTGCCTCCGTGTACCCCCCTGTACTCCTCCAGCTAGACTGAGGCTGAACCAAGCGACACCACCTGGCCACCTGCTGCGCCTCCGTGTACCCCTGTACTCCTCCACAGACTGAGGCTGGACCAGCGACCCACCTGGCCACCTTGCTTGCGCCTCCGTGTACGCCCCTTTACTCCTCCAGCAAGACTGAGGCTGAACCAGCGACCCACCTGGCCACCTGCTGCGCCTCCGTGTACCCCCTGTACTCCTCCAGCAGACTGAGAACCGTCACGTCCCTGTCCAGACCACTGAGCTGAACAAAGCGGCCGCTCTGGTGGTCCCACGTGTACTTCAGGTGGTAAGACCAGAAGTAACGCAGGTAACCCTGCCGGCCAGACGAAGAACTTACTGTCAGACAAAGACTCAGAAGTACAAACAGGCAGTCATTAGCAATATTGAGATATTATAGGATACAGTTAAATATCCAAGAGGAAAATAACAGTAACAGCTTTCAGTGACTGCAGATATAACACAGAAGTGTTCTTAAGCCAAGACACACCAAAAGTGGGGCCTTATTGATAACTTGTCACCGTTAGGCTTCAGATTTGTCACATATTTAGTGAACAGATTAGCACAAAGGTCCATCGTTTTCTGAGACCAGCAAAAGTGTCGGCGTTCAATTGAAAGTCAGAAATGTGAAACATATTTCGTTTTAGTGTACAGCTGAAGTTTGTTCACCATTGACTCACGTGCTTTGGTGAAAATGCTTAAAACAGATTAAATTAGTTGGCAGGTGTCCACTAACTGGCAGCTTAGTGTACATAAGGTCACGTGACTGAGTTGTGGACACTAATCACAATGAACTAAGCCAGACTTAAATACAAAATTGCCAGACCTTGATTTTTAATTCTATCGTGTGCCGCACTGTATAACTAAAATCGCTTTGTGACTCTCGCACTTCAAAATTCACAGTTGAGCCTCGACTTCGTCTCGGCCACAAACTGAGAATTTTGAAGCGCTCGTCCACAAAGCTATATTAGTATTCGTGCAGCACCGAAATACCAAAATGATAACAAATTGGCAACAAACACAAACGACAAGAAGTCTCAATTGAAGCAAACGAAAACAGAATGGCTAAAAAATACAACAGGACAAAACGTTATGTAGAGGACAGTCGTAATGCAAACGTTTGACTGTTATTGACAGAGATGAAAAGGGGATCTCAAAGGTAATACGCAGAGCTATCATTATTATGTCAGCATTTATTGTTTGGCATCCTTTCAAAATAATAATACTTAAAATGTTTTTGATTAATGGAGGAAGCGGAAACGACCAAACCCACCGACAGTGTCCTGTCCCGGACAGCCGCCTGAGTTAGGATAGAGGTACGAGGAAGATGTCAGTCGGCAGATGATTAAGCGCTTCCCAACAATGTGCCTTTTCAGTAACACCACACTGATTGAAAATATGACAAATCAAACTAAGTTTCCGATACTTTTGTTCGTCATACTGTTTGCTAGTGCTAGCAAGAGCAATGGCAACATTCTGCGCAAACAATATGTGCGATGCAAACGAGCCAAACTGAGAAACAGGAGCGCCACAAACTACGACATGGCGACCTGGTCCAGGTTCATGAGCTGGCGACAACCATGCCGTTCTCCGCGCGTATCAGCAGCCCACAGTTGGCGACATGTGCATCTCGCCAGGTCACCAATCAACATTTCGACGTCGGCAGAGGTCAGCAGAGGTCGGCAGAGGTCAGCAGAGGTCAGCATCACGGCAGCGGCATGGCGACGTCGGGCAAACGTCGGCTCCGACATCGGCTGGACCTCGGCTGGACCTCAGCATATGCGGACATAAACCACGTGAGGCCGACGTCGGACCGACATCGGGCCGACGTCCAGCCGATGTCGGCCTAACGTCGGCTTGTTTACTGGGTCGCGATCACGCCTGTTACCTAACTTAAGGTTCGAGTTATGCTCGACTCGACAGCCTTTACTCAGCGAAGGCCCCAAACCCCAGAAACTTATCTGGTAAACGGGAAATCGGATAAAATGTAGGGTAAGCCATGACATGAGCATGAAGATGAAATTTAAACAAAGTGAGAAGAGATACTGAACAAAGATCATGTAAGTACCATGAGGCCAGTCATCTGTTACGGCATTAGATCACATTCACAATATTCCGTAAGAGATCGAAGATGCCAGCATCGTTTAGCGAATGATGAAACTGTGAAACTCAGCGCAAACCGTGCAGAGCGAGGAGAGCTCACAAACCAGAACGTGCACCCCGGCCCACCACGCCGACAGCCGCAGCAATT
>VOPJ01008983.1:0-65336 GCA_014673585.1 Semibalanus balanoides
TGTTACTAGCGAAAAAAAGATACACAATTCGAATACAAATATATTGCATCCACAGCCGGTTCAATGGCACATTGGCACACACACTGAGTAAGTATCAAAATACGCATTCGAATTCGTAGCTAAGTGTGTCATGAAGCTCTTTCTTGTACAAGATTGTTGCCTCGGTCGAGAAAAGGCAGGAATGAGGCAGGAATGAAGTGCAAAATTGAGGTACGTCTGGCAATTAAGGTCTAGCCTGACCCCGTTTGATAAACTTTGAGTTACCTATAACTTCTCAGTTCCTATAACATCTTTAAACTTCTTGTACCAGAACGCTACAAAGCATGATGCATATACCTGAGCCTTGCAGTACTGCTCTGATCATCGACCCCGGTTTATTTCAACTGGGAGGCTGCTCGATCTTCTCTGAACGGCATTGTTTACGTCTGAGCCGTGTCGGGGCCGGGCCGTCGAGTCATTGTGATACCTGATCCCCCGCGGCATCCGGCAGCAAACAGGCCACACGATGAGGTGCTAACTGTCCGGCCATCGCAGCACCACGCCGGTTCGTTTAGACTGAGCCGCCGAGATAAACTGATCAGACGTCCTGCAGACCGCCGCCCAGACTTCTCTGCAGCACCTGGCTGAGACCCTGGCTGAGCTGAGCCCTGGCCGTCAGGGTACGGAGTGGCGGGGCGGGGGACAGCAGCGGAGTAGCGGGGCGGGGACAGCCCTGGCCGCCAGGGTACGGAGTGGCGGGGCGGGGACAGCATTAGCAGAGATTGGTGACCCCTCAGCTCCAGCCAGCGTAATGGAGCATTGATGATCAATGAATGGCACGACTGACGCGCACAGATCGTCCTGGGTCCCGCAAAAACTATCTGTGCCCAAAGTCTGCAGGGAGAAAAAAGGATTGGGTCATGCGATAGTTGCTGACCAGTTACGAAGAACTTGAACCAATCATACGGCTGGAATAAATTTTCCGCTCCGATTCGTCTTATATTTAATATTTTGTCTTCAGCTCCAATGGTGACTGACGGGTGTCTCGTGTAAGCCATCGCCGACACGACCTCGTTTAGCCACGTCCAACTATTGCATCACCACTACCATCAGCCCAGACTGTCACCCGCCGATGACCTCCCTCACCGCTGCCGGATCCTAGAGGAGCACCGTGTCTCTTCACGTTCCTCGCTCCTAGAAGAGCATCGTGTCTCTTCACGTTCCTCGCTCCTAGAAGAGCACCGTGTCTCTTCACGTTCCTCGCTCCTATCCTAGAGGAGCACCGTGTCTCTTCACGTTCCTCGCTCCTAGAAGAAGCACCGTGTCTCTTCATCGTTCCTCGCTCCAGAAAGAGCACCGTGGTCTCTTCACGTTCCTCGATCCTAGAGGAGCACCGGTCTTCTTCACGTTCCTCGCTCCTAGAAGAGCATCGTGTCTCTTCAGTTTCCTCGCTCCTAGAGAGCACCGGTGTCTCTTCACGTTCCTGCTCCTAGAGGAGCACGTGTTCTTCACGTTCCTCGCTCCTAAGAACGAGCACCGTGTCTCTTCACGTTCTCGCTCCTAGAAGAGCACCGTGTCTTTCACGTTCCTCGCTCCTCCGTCCGCATCTCCCGTTCAGGATCGTAATATCAGCACCTTCTCTGTCCAGCACCAGTCCCATCCTCAGGATCCCGGTATATCCAGCACTTCTCCGTCCGCACCTCCCATCCTCAGGATCCCGTATATCCAGCACCTTGCTCCGTCCAGCACCTCCCATCCTCAGGATCCCGTGGGTATCCAGCCCTTCTCCGTCCGCAGCACCTCCCATCCTCAGGATCCCGTATATCCAGGCACCTTCTCCGTCCAAGCACCTCCATCCTCAGGTCCCGTATATTCCAGCAACCTTCTCCGTCCAGCACTCCTCCTAAGGATCCCGTATATCCAGCACCTTCTCCGTCCAGCACTCCCATCCTCAGGATCCCGTATTCCAGCACCTTCTCCGTCCAGCACCTCCCATCCTCAGGATCCGTAATATCCAGCGCACCTTCTCCGTCCAGCACCTCCTATCCTCAAGGATCCGTTATATCAGCACCTTCTCCGTCCAGCATCTCCCATCCTCAGGATCCCGTATGATCCAGCACTTCCTCCGTCCAGCACCTCCCATCCCTCAGGTCCCGTATATCCAGCACCTTCTCCGTCCAGACCTCCCATCCTCAGGAAATCCCGTATATCCAGCACCTTCTCCGTCCAGCACCTCCCATCCTCAGGATCCCGTATATCCAGCACCTTCTCCGTCCAGCACCTCCCATCATCAGGATCCCGTATATCCAGCACCTTCTCCGTCCAGCACTCCCATCGCTCAGGCTCGCGTATATCCAGCACCTTCTCCCCAGCACCTCCATCTCAGGATCCCGTATATCCAGCCCTTCTCCGTCCAGCACCTCCATCATCAGGATCCCGTATATCCAGCACCTTCTCCGTCCAGCATCTTACCATCCTCAGGATCCCGTATATCCAGCACCTTCTCCGCCAGCACCTCCCATCCTCCGGATCCCGTATATCCAGCACATTCTCCGTCCACAGCCTCCCATCCTCAGGATCCCGTATATCAGCACCTTCTCCGTCCAGCACCTCCCATCCTCAGGACCGTATATCCGCACTTCTCGTCCAGCACTCCATCCCAGGATCCCGTAAAATATCGCACCTTCTCCCGTCCAGCACGCTCCATCTCAGGATCCCGTAATTCCAACTTCTCGTCAGCTCCCACCTCCATCCTCAGGCTCCCGTATATCCAGCACCTTCTCCGTCCAGCAACCTCCCGATCATCAGGATCCCGTATATCCAGCACCTTCTCCGTCAGCACCTCCGCGTCCAGCTCTTGATCCATCAACGGCGGCTTTCCGGCGCGCCCATCTATCACATCGCGCCGCTCTCCTGTGTGCCGTGAGGCGGCGCCTCTCCGCTCGGGACGGCGGCGTCTTAAATATTTATCCACGACACACGTGGCGCGGTGGCGGCGATGCGCGGCGCGGCGAGGGCTCTCTCTGTACAACGGTAATGAGGCGCGCTTACTAATGGCCGGCGGCCGCGGCGGATGCGCCGAAATGGAGCCAGGAGGCCCGCTGCTCTGCTCCTCCGCTGCCGCGTCACGCTCGTCTGCTCCCACGTCACGCTCTTAGGCTCGGCTGCTGCCTCGCGGCCCGAGCCAGGTCAATAATCCGCCTGGAGACTGGGATGTCATGCGGGACCGGGACGCGGGGGAGGGGGCGGGGCGGGTTGGGGCGGGACCGACGTGACAATTTTCACCTCATCATGGGGTTCTAAACTCTCAAGACAAGCAGCAACCACTCAAAATGTCTGTTTCATGGTTCACATCTCCATCCCAGCACTATCCAACGACGGAGCAAAGCTGCCTGATATCCACCATTGTCCCTCTCTGAGCGGCTCCGAGCGCAGACGACCACGGCCGACCAGCAGCCAGCCGTCTATCCGATCGGTGGACTGACCTCGAGGACCAGCGCTCGCCGTCCAGTGGCCCTGCAGCCGCGTCCAGTCGAGTCGCTCCGGACCGCCGCGTCGAGGCGCGTCGAGGCGCCGACCGATGGCTGCGCCGCCAGCCGACCGTCGACCGTCGACCGTCGGTCAGGAGTGATTCACGAGTTCGGCTGGGCAGCGCGCTATTGTCTCGGGCCGACAATAGCGCGCTGCCACGGGGGCGCCGCGGCCGCGTGACACGCCGCCGATTTGTGACGCCCGGGCGCGACGGGTCCGAGAGGGGGTGGACCGGCTGGCGTGACGAGTTGGAAGCGCTATCCGTCCTCGCGGCAACCGGCGCGCTGCCGCCGGAATTTGTGGCCTCGTACAGCAGCAGTCGGCCGAAATGATACTGGGGATTTGTTGGCTCGTTCCGTCTCGGCGTGCCAAAAGACGCCGGGGGCTCGACACGGCGTGAAATGTGGTGCACACGAGGCGACGGTGGCGGTTTGGCCACCGGAGCTCGCTAATTCAAGTGCTTAGTATCTATTCGGTGACGGAATAAGTAGTTCATCTCTGCAGTGCATCAGCTTAGGAGTTTTATCTTCAAAGCTCAACAGCTACTCTGTCTGTCTGAAATGTTTCATTGACAAAATGGTCAATTGGCTCGGCACGTTCCTTCAGCCAGAACGACCTTCAGCCAGCGAGAACGGCCATGAGCCGACTCGAGCGGGATTACATGACGTCAGAGGGTTGGTAGACCGAGACTCGCAGACATATAGCAGAGCCACTATGGCGGTTTGAAACAGGCTGGCGCTGCCGACTCAGTAGGAGGTGTCAAAGGAGGCGAGAAAGTTGAACGTGCATGTGTCTACATACAGAGATATGTATTATTGGTTCGAAAATAAGCGTACCGCTGGATTGGCCGACACAGCAGTGAAAGGGAATATACCGCCTTGGGAAAAGTGTGTGGAACGATGGAGATGAGTGTCCAGATGAGTGGCACTCATCTCCATCATTCTACATACTTTTCCCAAAGCGGTATATTCTCTTTAACACGCTTACCGGAGGGGGGCACTTGTGCCCCCCACATGTTTTTCGTGAATATCTCGAACACGAAGCGGCGCAGGGCGGTGGTGTTTGTACGACATTTACGGCAACACAATAGCAGATCGTTTGACGTAAAAAATCGAAATCGGTCGGTGAATTTGTGAATTATATGGATTTTAATTCCAAAATAGTGACCAGAGTCGAGGTCGGCGAAGCGATATCTTCGGAACACAACAGGTCAGATCGGAAACGATTCAAACGCCATTTGGCACACAATGTCCAATGTTTCATCCACCAATTATAACTTCAGGCACATTCTTGTTGACCTGTGACGTCACAGAGGTCAAATCAACCAAAATGGTGACATTTGGCTCCGAGTTTGACCTTCGTGACCTCGTTTGACCTTTAAGATATTGACCTAAGGTCATAAATATTTCAGAGAATGTAAGTCATCACAGCACCTACTTACTCTGTAAGTTTGAACATTCTAGCTTGCACACTTTCTGAGGTCTCAGGCGGGCACTAAAGTGCCCCCCTCCAGTGCGCGTTAGTGGCATACCCCTCTCCAGTGCGCGTTAGTGGCACACCCCTCTCCAGTGCGCGTGTTTAACTGCTGTTGCCGGCCAACCCAGCGGGACACTTATTTTGAAACCAATAGTGCTTTCAATTGAAACCAAATTTAGAAGAAGTCTTCGAGCTTGAATTTAAATAATCAATTCCACCAACAGTTACCAGGATGGGCTGACTGTAGTTTTGGAATTCCAATGGCCTCCAAAAAGCATGCATTCAGACATGATATAACATTCGAATGAATCACATGCTGAAAACATAAACTATGAAGAAGACGACACCAGCTCAAGCAGTGGGCATAGCAATAGAGAATTGACATGGAAAACAGTGGCCTCATGTTAGGGATTTTCACTGGGGGAGGGAGGCACGCATACTTTTTCGATAATTGGCAGCTCTCTCCTAAATCGTACAGTATTTTCGCCTTATTATTGTACAATATGCTGCACGAACAGTATAATAATGTTATGTAACATGATGTGTTGGAATAATTTTATATAATTCTAGGTCACATAGAGATGTGGATCAACGCAAAATTTAAACAACAAATTACACCCAATGTTTCACTGTACTTAACTTTAATTTGTTAATTGTATTAGCTTGAGATGACCGCCAAGCCTCCTTCAGGGGAAACCGTCAGTCATTGTTATACATTCCAGCGCTTTTTGGAACCACTGCAGATACTCCTGAGTCCATCTCTGTCTATTGCTTGCCACTGGAGGCAAAGAAATTGGGGAAGCCGGAAGATGCTGAAATGCAAGAAAAGAGACGAACAAAACAGCAATAGCCAATAGCGTATACACTATACACTATACATGGATACCATGCAGGTAAAATTATGTCAATGCGTTATTACGGAGAGAACGGACGGGAAATGAAAATGCGCATAGGGAAGCACAAGGCGGACCTGAGGTACCACAGGTCCTCTAATGCCTTTGTGGCTCATATAGATGAATAATTGAAGAGGGACATCTGCCCAATTGGTCAGGCGCGACCAGTCTAACGAATAACTTCACAAGAAGACAGCGAAAAGTGGCTGAAGCGCCGTTCATAATCATAGCAAAGGGAAATAACATCAACATATCAACCGGCTTTCAATTCCGATTAGCTCCTGTTGCCGCGACTCTAATAACAAAAGAATGACACATTTTCATAGTAGAAAAATGCACATTGTACATAAAGAAAGTTGTCCGTGCTGTGCACAACAAAAGTGAACGATCTGTGTAGGTAAAATATTTATGTCTCTTTCTAATTACTTATCGCACCCCTGAAGAAGTTAATACAACGAAACGGTAAGTGTAATTTGATGTTTAATTTGTCATCATTACATCTGAATCTGCCACATTTAACCACATAATAAGTCACTAGGCAATAGGCATACAGAAAAAGACACTATGTAGAATGCAGCACCGGATGAGGGTCCCTAGAGCGCTGTAAGAAGTATAAATTGAGAGACGACACCTCTCACCCGCCACCGCAATTAACGTCGCAGCTCCAACAAAGCTATTGGGAGCAAGGTTATGAAGTTTGGTAGTGATTCAGCATCCTTGCATTGGAGTCAGAGCCAGCAGGAGTCTATTATGAGCGCTGCGCGAGCAGCGCTCGAGTAGCCTGGCCGGCGACTGAGTCTGGACGGCGACTCTATCACTCCCACGTGAGGTCAGAGGTGGAACAGCGTGTTAATGGAGCGATGTAGAACAGCTCATTGAAATGGTGATTGAATTGTCCGTACAGATAGTAGCTCCTTCATTCGTTGTGACAGGTATCTCGCAAAATTACGTGAGAATCCCAAACAGCATAGGTCCACTGGAAAGAACGTCGCGAGCAACATGATTTGAGATACATGACTTTATTAGTTAAAGAAGGGTGTTCAGCCGAATTTATGGACATTCAGGCACTATAGATGTGTAGCTATATTCACTGGCGGATCCAGAAACTGGGTATGTGGGGGGGGGGGCTAAATTTAATAAAGTTTCATCAAATTCGAAAAACTCATCGGATTTGGCTTCCTTGTACCTTCCTGAACGGTTTAAGACAAATATGTCTTTGTAAAAGTTTATTATATTTCTCTCTACAGTGGAAAATATGTCAAATTTCGTCAATTTCAGGCAATATGGGGGGGGACTGACGCCCCTGCCGCCGCCCCTGGATCCGCTAGTGGCTATATTTCGTTTAAAATATTTTGTGATGCATTTTCGGTGTATATCATGAAACAGAAGTAACTCCGCGACTATACTCATTCAATTTTATGGCAGTAAGAGCTACATGAGTTGAGGAACTCAAAATTTGTATTGCTTTTTCAACCAAACTTTTACGCTTGGTCTGCTTCTCTTTCACTTTCGGATATAAACGTTTGAAATAGGGCGAGTCTCATTCTGAATCGTATTAGCTTAGTACGTAAAAAAATATGAATTATGATTTAATGCAGGGAAAACTACGCGTCTTTATTCCTTTCCCGGTTATTATTGAGTTCTTTAATCTAACTTATCTAACTTTAATCTTACTCGTATGTTCTTTAATCTAACTTACTATTTAAAGAAAGTCTGTCTGTCTGTCCGTGTTTTGCCAAACAAATTTTTCCTTATACTTATCATAATTACGAAATGTAATGTAGTTTCTACACATTAGCATTGCATAGTATTTAATAAATCCTCTTGCAGATCGCATGACAACATGTGTGCATATTATTCTGCTCCCTACATTTCCCAAAATCAAACCGCTCTACAAGTAAAGATAATGTCTGACTGTGTTATAAAAAATAACACGACACAACTTCCACCGATAATACCTCCGTCCACCCACTGATGAGCGGAACTTGAACTATATGCAACCAGCGGCGTGGCACGGGTAGCGACACCTATAGCACGGAGAAGGGGTTTAGCAGTAAACGTAGAAAATATAGCCGTTCGCACCGAATTGAAAAGTCTTTAAAAAACCGCGATTCCTTGTCACAAACCGCAAACCACAAGTAAGTACAAGTAAGTAAGAACTTACTTGTACTTACTTACAAGTAAGTAAGTACAAGTAGTTTGTGACTTACTTACACAAGTAAGTAAGTCACAAACCGCGATTCCTTGACGGGTGAATACCTCGGTAATATCATAGTGTAAATACCAAAGACTAGTGTAAATATTAATTAAAGGCCGTCTTGAGTGTTTACACTATGGTAATATGACGAATACAAAACGTAAAAATGCAGTCTGTATGCATAGATCGTCCAGCGGAGCGGACGGGTTAGCACTAGTATTCTCTATTCAACCAATTTAGCACACATGACTTGTTTGGTTTCTATACAGAAAACAATAGACGGTTAGTATTATTTGTTTTACTGGCCAGCAGGGCCTGCAATTACGAAGATAAAAGAGCTGCGATCTTCATTATAATGAGGAAACCACCCGTATAAGGATGGATGCTTGGTATGAGCATCCCACATCAAACTCACAAATAATGGATGCCTCTTTATTATTAATGCATCGCTATCCTCAGCAAACAAGGGTTACTACATATCTTGGAGATGATTCTGAGAAGGTACCTATCCTAGAGGGAGATATTTTGAGCATAGGAATTTCTGTTGCATCCTTGTTTTGCACTACCGTTATTAAAACAGATTGTAATAAATAGCTTGCATTTATGATTTAACTTTCATTAAATTAAATTCAGCTAATTTGCAGTAGGCGAGAATAACTATGGCTAAACACTTGTTCACATACAAAATCAAAGCTGTGTGATGCAGTGCCTTGATGGAACAGCAGCAGCTAAACCTATGCCACGCCGAACACCATGCAATTCCTCGTTATATACGCCGATACGGTATATTGACTCAAGACGCGAAACGCGAAACATATGATACACTAGCCGTCATCAAGAATTAACAGAGCGCTGAAAATGATTCGAAACATTTCCTGATTAAAAAAACATCACATATATATATATAATATATATATATATATATTAAGTATAGTATAGTTAAAATATCCAAGTAATACATTACAAATTTAAGCGGATATTATTCACTATTGCAACGATTACTATTTGAGAAAACTGGATGAGCTCATCAAAAGTTAACTGTGTATAAAATTGCGTTTTTAAAGAATATAGCTCTAGAGTCGAGTTGTTTCATTTAGCATACCGCCATATCGTTATAACTGGCAGGCGTCATGGATACAAGTCGGTCTCCACATGCCGCAGTGATTGCAGAATCGATGCGCCGCCGCCTCAGACAGGGCCGCACGCACAATGACAAACCAAGCCCCCCCCGGCCAAATAAATCCCCCCCCGCTGCCGGATGGGCAGTCCATGCTGTCCAATGGCGTCCCCACGCACCGACATGCTGTCTGAAGACATCTACATTTGAAAAGTTCAGTCGGTGGAGACGCATCATCATCTTTTACTATAAATATCTACACCTATCCTTGGCTAATTACCACCAAATCGCAACTTTGTCAACACAAAACCTATATTTTTACCAACATATTACACAATTCTTAGCAGGGGCGTGGGAAGTGCTTTCAAGCTGGGGGACGAACTTTTTGGCGGACCTGAGGTACGAAAACTGATAGCTAAAAAAGCGATATATCGCTGTGGTCGCCACCCGCTATATCGCCAACAGGATTTATCGCCATATCTCGTACCCCGTCACGCACCGATATACGAATCTATCCCCGATATATCGCCACCGTTCGGATGCGACAATCCCGCGACCGCCTTACTGGCCGTAATTCGTTAGTGTCCCACTTTCTTCGATCCCTTGGTTCCCCCCCATACTTTTAACTCCCCCTGAAAACGTAGGGAGCAGCCGTCGACTATCATACAATTATATGTATGGATGTCGAACTCTGCTCCCCTGAGTTCAGGAGATAAAGTATTGACCAGGGATCGAAAAAGGAAAAGTGGTCACTAACGAAATTACGGATTAAGGCGGTCGCCGGGATTGTCGCATCCAGAACGGATGGCGATATATCGGGGATAGATTCCGATATATCGGGTAGCGAGATTGCGATAAATCCACCTCCCCCCCCCAGCCCCTCCCCTAGCGTATATGCGGGGGGCGACACAGCGATATATCGGCTTTTAGCTATCAGTTGCTACTCAGGTCGCCAAATCGTATATATAAATAAATAAATAGTATAACTATATCATTAGCATTGATTAAAAAAAGAAACACCGGTGTACCTACCCCCATGCCAAAATTAGGTACTCATGTATTTACTCTGTTGGCATCTAGTAATGATTTCATAATAGTAGCATTTACCTCCAAAAAGCGTCCACAACATGTGATTACATAGTATGTTTCATCCTACCGTGATTGGTGACCAACGACAATAGCTCTAATCAACTGATACGACAGAAATAATCCTATGCTCAGGTTGGCCATCCCTAGCCAGATGCAGGCCAGGTCATCTACGCTGTATTAGCAGTGTGCCCATGTACGGTGCAAATGTGCGGTCACTGTTTAGTATGGAAGAGATCAAAACTAGTTCAAATTCATGCAGTTATTTCTCATTTTAATTTTTGATTGAAGCTGACCTTTTCAGAAAAAATTCAGAAATTTTCCGTAAGCAATGCGCTCTAGATTCTAGAGTTAAGAAGATCATTGTAAAGACGGCGGGAGGGACCGACACCAGCTTCCCAAAATTTGGGGGGGGGGCGTCGCTCCCACAGGTCCAAAGTTGAGGGGCGAGTTGCCCCCACTGGCCCCACAGTTCCCACGTCCCTGATTCTTAGGGACATATTTTCAAGCCAAAAATCGCATGTAAAAGTTTTGTAGTTAAGGAATGGATCGTCGAAATTTTCCAAAACATTATAAAATGTTTTAAAAGGTTTCGCACAATAATCCTTCGTGATAACGGCTACTATTGCAGTTATCTCTACACCAGGGCTACGGAGTCGGAGTCGGAGTCGGTCGGAGTCGGGGATTTTGGCCGGAGTCGGAGTTGGAGTCGGAGTCGGTAAATTTTTGCCGACTCCGACTCCGGCTGTCAGTTTTGGGTAGCGTTTGATCAAGTTATTTTTTAAGTGGATTTTATCGGATTTTTAGATGACCTCAGCTCCATTGGCGATGGGTAAAAAAGGCCATTCTCTTCATTTTGGCCTGCTTCGATTCCGTTGATATATTATGATTTTCAATAATGAGGTGTGTACCACAATAAACTAGACTAGAGACCATATTAAAGTTCCTCGGACAATATTCAGAGTTACCAACACATAATACACAGTTGCCATTGCAAAAAATAAATTGTAAAAATAGTGAACGTTTATAAGAGAGGGCGTGTATTGTGCAGGGCGAGTTAGGCATGTCCATTCAATAATTGTATAAATCATGTAATCATTGCTTAATATTATTTATCATGCTGATAGTCACAAACCTCATTTTTAGCTTCCTAAATTTTGTAATAGAAGATTATGGTGAGAAAAGAACGATATTTTTAACTAAACGTTTCTTAAATCAAATGAGCACCATTTTTGTATTGCATGCTGGTAACTTTTTGCAGGCGATTGCTTCTAGTATCTGCTGACAAATTGGGTCTTCTAATAACCATGGTCTAAATTGAGTGCCGCTGCGCGTTTACGTTTTCCCGATATTCTCGAGAACCCTCAGTGGGGAAAATCAAAATAACCCCTACCAAGGCGAAGGTGAACGAAGGTCCTTAATCTTCGCCTTGGTGGGGGTTATTTTGATCCTCCACTGATGGTTTTCGAGAATATCGCGAAAACGTCAGCGCGCAGCGGCGCTAATTTTAGCACAGCTATTAGAGAACCAATTACCCACATTGTGAGAACCTTTGAGTCTCTGGTCGTCTCAGGTCAGGTCAAAAATAACCTTACCTCAAAAAATGTTTGTGGTCGTGCCAAAGCTACAGGTTTTGATCACATGGTTTAAAACTCAAAGGATATAATCAGGAAATAAGTGCCTTCAAATGGTATAGGTATCTCAATTGTTATATTGGTGATCTAAGGTCAGATCAAATTCGTGACCTCCCCATGGCCATCACCTATAGATAAATGGGGAAATATACAAACGCAAAAGGTTATGAATTAAATCAGGCCAATTAGTTCAGGACTATATTATGTATACTCATTCATGATGACCCAGGTGCAATTTGCTCAGTGACCCTTTCAATATCAGCTGAGGTCATCTGAGGTCACCAACACTTTTTGCTGATAACTCATGATGAAATGGAAATAGAGAGAAAAGAGTCGAGTTGCGTCTCCCCACATGCATTATGAACTACCTGACTCACCAAATGACCTTGACCAGATGTCAAATTTGAACTTGACCCAATCCGACCATCATGAATGTTGGTTTGATGCGCCTAGACGAGACAAACACGATGACGTTAAAACTATGATCCCATCTTCTCTTAATAACTTATCCACTAAAACGTTTTGGACGAAAACGCCAGCGTGAGCTTTGGTAAACTTGAAGTCTAAACTATTGACATGACTTAGAATTTGAGGGCACAGACGGTGATTGCATTTTTAAGAGTTTTATTTTTGTTTTGCTTCTAGATACAATAGTTTCCGAGATATTCGGGGGTTCTGGAGCAAAGTCGTAAAATAAGAAATGCTGTCATTTGAAGCCTTCTGGTGACCTCAATAATAAACTGAGTGACCTCAATAATAAACTCAATAATCCCCCAAAAAACAATGTTGCAATCGTTTTTATGACAACTTTGGCCACCTTCTCGGCGTCTTCCTGGCCCTTTCGTTTTCTAATTACTGGGGGTCGTTTTGACCCTCCACCGAATCGAAGTTGCTTTAGAAGCGTCGGAGTCGATCTCAGAGTCGGAGTCGACTCCGGAGGGTCGGAGTCGAAGTCAGAGTCGGAGTCACCTGAAGACTGATCGACTCCGCAGTCCTGCTCTACACGCAGAGACATATTACCCTCGACATATTTCTCATTTAAATTATCACACATGTCTCTCAACACATACAAAATCACCCTGATGATAGTCATGTCTGACGTCACTGTCGTCGGTCTGACGTCACTGTCGTCGGTCAGGCGCGGCTGTGAGGAAACGCGTGTCTTCACTGTATGCAGTACAGTCATGACGAGTATATGACGTCACTTGCTGCGGTTACATAACAACTATTATAACGTCATATGGTGGGAAACGTTCCCTTGCTAGATAGTTCAGTAACAGTTTGACAATCAGAAGCCACCATCGTACCAGAAGAACATTTTCTCAAATCAGCTAGGACACACGGTTTGAGCGATCTGGTCTCATTTCCGTTCTAAATCGTGGTTCATAATTTGATCATCGTGGTTCGTAAATTTTGTTTTAACAGCTTGATCAATGACCATCCTGAACGACTATCTGCCTTTCAAATGCAGCTGTGAGGAGTGTATGACGCCACCGTTTGTTCCTCAGATGCGGCTGTGAGGAGTGTATGACGCCACCGTTTGTTCCTCAGATGCGGCTGTGAGGAGTGTATGACGCCACCGTTTGTTCCTCAGATGCGGCTGTGAGGAGTGTATGACGCCACCGTTTGTTCTCAGGATGCGGCGCGTAGAGGTGTATGACGCCTAACGTTTTGTTCCGAGATTGCGGCTGTGAGGATTGACGACAGCCACGGTGTGTATCCTGCAACGTGCGGCTGTGATGGAGTGGTATGTACACCCGCCGTTTGTTCTCGTGACTGCGGCTGTGATGTGAGTGATGCAGCAGGATCGAGCAGTTGTGTGTCCTCAGATGCGCTCTGTGAGATGTATGACGCCCCTTTGTTCTCAGATGCGGCTGGATGAGGATGTAGGTACGCCCGTTTGTTCCTCAAAGATGCGCGTGAGGGAGTTGACGCCACCGTTTGTTCCTCAGATGCGGCTGTGAGGAGTGTATGACGCCCCCGTTTGTTCCTCAGATGCGGCTGTGAGGAGTGTATGACATCACACCAAGAGGACTCGCTGCGTCACAGCCGGTCACGGATCAACTCGTACCGAGCGCTGGCCAGTCCCTCCCTGATCGCGCTCAGTAGCAAAGACCCGATCCTGCAGGCGTTCGAACTCAGCTGGGAGCTGCGACGGCTCAGCGTGCTGGAGCACGAGTTCAAGACCGACTACCAGGTCAGTGAGAGACGAGAGTCACCAGATCGGGTCACCGTTTCCGGTCGCGGTAGGTCCCAGTGAGCCAAGGTGCCCACTTTTTTGGTAATGATGATTGCAATGTGAAACATTTGCTATGTTTCACATTGCGATCTGGCCCAGACGGTATCTGTTGCGACAATGATCTGGGCCTGTCATCCGCCTCCATTTATTTATTTATTTATTTTTATTGTTTATAAGTGTATGCGTGTCTGTATGTCATGTTTGTATGTCATATGTTTTGCATGTCTGTGTCTCCCTCTTTTAGCTTGCCTTTTTCTATTGCATCGGACCATCATGAGCCGGCTTAGCGTAACCCTTTGCCTCTGCTTTTGCTTCTTGCACCAAACAATATTAGCCAGCTTAACGTAACGTAAATACTCTCTAGCTCATTGCCAGTTAACTTTTTCCCCTCCCCGGCAACAGCCAATTGGCTGGCCGGGAGGAAAAAGATACGCTGGACGCGAGGCTGACAGACTACCAGCACAATCGGAGGATTGAGACATGGGCCAGTGCACTTGGAACGAGCTCAAAGCGCTAGGCAGATAAACGTTGTTGGCGTGGTCTGGGGCAAGGCTGAATCGCTGACAGAGCAGAGGCGAGGAAAATGGCGGTGCAAACTCTGTCACACAACTGCACACCGACATAGGCGACATAGGGTTACCAAGCACCAAATGCACGCCGGACAATATGTTTAGGAAGTAATTTTTGTTTTGAAGGATGCTGAAGAGTACAGGCTTGACAATATCGTCCTGAAACAACAAAGATCAGTTTTAGGTTGATTTCAATGCGTGAATTAAACGTAGTTCAATACGTGAAACAGCTCTTATTATACAAAGGATCTTTTTCAGCATATTATAAACGGACCTTCCACAACCTTGCCTTTTGTTCCCCCTGTGGAGGACGACATCGACGTTCTCCATTATACAGACCTGTGTGGATCTGCTATCGAGATTCGAGACGCTCAGACGCGGCCTTCAGCGCCATGGCTTGAAATGGACACGGCGGCGAAATTGGACACGATGGGATATTGGTGCCTGGGGACGGCCTGGGCACCGGCTGTGCTGGGAAGCCATGTCAGAGTGTCCAGAGCTAGGGTTACCTCACTTACCGTTGAGGTGTCGGTGTCGCCTATGCTGAAGAGTTGCGAGTAAGACAAGCCTCTTCTTCCTGGTGAAACAGTATATGACTATAATTACAGCAAGGAAAGAAAACAGCTGAGAAAATTAAGAGAAATAGCCGGAGGGAATGGATGCAGCCCAGATAACTCGGGGAAAAAAGGATGGAAGAAATGAGCTTCAGAAACCCCAGAGGACTGCAGAAGGAAAGAGGAGCAGCTTTGAAACCCCAGGGAGAAGGGGAGGGGCCAGGAGAAGAGAAACACATTCTTGGCAACCATAATTAAATAGCTTAGTTCAGTTAAACTTTAAACTAATTACGCTTAAATCCAGGAATAATCCTTGGCTTCCCTAACACTAGCATGCAAAAATACAGTATAAATATATTCTGAAGAGAAAATAAGACTGAACGGAAAGCATCTACAAATAATCACAGCCAGTCCCAGACCGTGTATGTATGTACCAAAATAAGCGTCCCGCTGGGGTGGAGGACACAGCAGCTAAAGGGAATATACCACCTTGGGAAAAGTATGTGCAATGCAGTAGACCGCGCGGCCAAGCCAGAGCCGGCGGTAACTGGCTTACTGCCACGAGCCGGCCACATGTCCGTTCCGCTCGCGTCGCTGCTATTCCTGCGGAGAGCTGGGTCACCTGAGAGCCGCCTGTCGACGGCGGGTACCGGCCGTCCGGGCTGTTCAGGTGGATTCGGCAGAGCGTCCGGCATCGTCAGCTCCAGGCGCAGCTGAGGCGGCACTGGGGAGTCCCGGGGCACCTCTTCTGCTGCGGAGGAGGACGTGTACACTTTTTTTTTGTTCGGTGGTAGTGGTGACGTGAGTTCTCCTAGTTGCGCCGCGGTGATCTTTCCGGCTTTCCGGCTTGCCACGGGGTTGCCTGGCTCTGGAAGGGGCAACGAGCGGGGATTGTGGTACCTTTCTGGAAGTCGTATCGCAGCGGTAGAGGCGGTGCTGGTTGGCTGCCGCAGGTTCCTCACGTGGAACGCACTCCGTGGGCGGGTTCCGAGGTGCCGGAGATCAGAGTTCGGAACTCAGGCTCGGCAGGGGCAGCAGGCGCCGACGCGGGGAGCTCAGTCGGACGAGGAGGAGGCGCCGAAGGCGGCGGTGACTGCCTGCATCGCATGGAGGGAGCTGCGGATGCTGCGCCCTCGTGCAGGCGGAGCGCGCCAGACCGCCGTACATCGTCCCGATTCGGCTGAACGGCAGGGCGCTGGAGATGGAACTCGACACGGGAGCTGCCGTCTCGGTCTGTTCGGAGAGAGTTTTCAAGAAGCTCTGGCCGGACAAAGGGCCGCCCATGGAAACGCTGTGGGACAAACTCTGAAAACCTACAGCGGCGAGCCCTCCTCAGTGTGTGGGAAAAAGTGATGGTTGATGGTGCAGTAAACGGTGGACGTGTTCCGGTCCGTTTGCCGTTAGTGGTGGTCCGAGGTGACGGCCCGTGCCTGTTTGGGGCGAGATTGGCTCGCTAGCCATTTAGGCTGGACTGGTCGTCAGTGTGCGGTGATGACGGCCAGCTCTCGGTAGCGTGGTGCTGTCCCGAGTTCCCTGAGGTGTTCAGCGGGGAGTTGGGATGTTTCCGAGGCGATTCCAGTCACGGTGGAGGTCGACCTGATCTCCGCTTTACCTCGTTCGTTCAAACCCCGCATTGTCCCGCCTGGCTGTACCGTCAAGGTAGAGAGGAGCTGGACCGTCAAGTGGAACAGGGTCTTGGGAACCTGTTCCACTCATAGTAAGTGGGGCGCCCTCTCGTGGTGGTACCTAGGCCGGGGGGAAAATGTAAGATTATGTGGGGAACTTAACCGGCTGACGGTTATAAAGGCGGGCTAGCATGCAGTAGCCTTACCCGTATTGAGTGATTGTTGTCCAGGCTGTGTGGCGGGAAAGTGTTTCTTCAAGTGGTGAATCTCAAATCGGCGTACAATCAGTTAGTGTGGAGAAAAGAGTCGCGTCAGTACTTGACCATGGAAACACGCACTTGTGGTCTGCCTCGGCCAACCAGGCTCAGTTGTTTGTGCTGATTCGTGCAGCGCCTTAGGGCCTGTTTCAGCGCACGATAGAGACGCTTGTTGGGGCTGGCATAGGAGGGCGGTGGCGGAGTAATTCCTAGCGATGTCGTCAATCGAGCGGGCAGGGAATATTGCTGGAGCATTAACCTGCGGTGCGTCCTCAGGGAGGTGCTTGCGTTGCGGTTCAGTGCGCCGGGCTCAAAGTGATAAGCCGGGGAAAGTTTGCTGTTTTGGCGTTAGTCCCAGTGTGGCATGTTATCTGGGGTTAAAATCAGCGAGCGTGGGGTTCGAGCCGACCGTTAGGGAGAAGGTTCCTGGCCATTGGAATGCTCTCAGAGCACGCAGAACGCGCTCAATGTTGAAGATCAATGGTCGGTCTGATTAATTTTTTGATGGGATTCCTACCGAACCTGGCTCGTGTGCTCTTCCATGTATCGCCTCCTTCGGCGGGATGCTCAGTGGGTGTGGTCGGATACCGAGAAGCGTGCCTTTCAGACAGCAAAGGATATGCTTCTGGAGCCGGCAGTGCTGGCTCATTTCGATCCCTCCCTTCCAGTCGTTCTGGAGTGCGACGCCAGCCCAGTGGGCATGGGTGTATTCTGAGTCAGGTGCACAGTGACGGCGAGCGGCCGGTAGCTTATTACTCCCGGTCTCTAAACAGTACGAGGCCAGGTACTCACCAGACGGACAGGGAGGGACTGGACCCTTGGTCCAGTGGGGTTAAAGAAATTTACGGGTTACTACACTTTTTGGCCGGACGACCGTTCGTGATCCGAACCGATCATAAGCCCCTCCTTGGATTGATCGGGGAACAGAAATCCCTTCCGGTGATGGCGTCACCTCGTGTGATGCGCTGGGCAATGATGCTGGCGGGATATGACTACCGTCTTCAGCACGTGGCTGGGAGTAAACTGCCTCACTGTGATGCCTTGAGCAGATTACCCATTCCCTGTCGGTCTGCTCAGTCCCCATGCCCGGTCGAGTTTGTCAATTGGCCTTCGAGTTTTTAATCTCACTGTCTAACGGCAGACGCAGATCCGCAATGGACCGCCAGGGATCCGACCCTGCTCTAGTGTGTATCGGTTCGTTCAGAATGGTTGGCCAGAATCTGACGGATTTGGGTGACGAGTTCCGGCCATACAAAGTGCGGATCGGGAGCCAGCCTGCAGGATGGCTGTGTAATGTGGGGGTATCGGGTCGTCATTCCGCCTCAGGGTCGGAAGAGCGTGTTGGATCTGTTACATGAGGGGCACAATGGAGAGAGCAGATCCAAATCTTTCGCTCGTATGTATGTATGGTGGCTGGAAATGGGACAGTCAGATCACAGACACCGTGAGAAAATGTCGATTTGTTCCAGTCGCGTCGTACCGAGAGCCCGACTCGTACGCTGCATTCCTTTGGTCTGGCGGCTGCTCCGGTGGGGGCGTGAATCACAGAGTAGCTTTTTGCGGCTTATTAATGGGTACATGTTTTTGATTGTGGTGGACGCATTCTCCAAGTGGATGGAGGTGTTTCCTTTACGCTCTGCGACGGCGGAGGTCACTGTAGAAATGCTCCGGAGTTTGTTTGCCCGTTGGGGACTGCCGAAAACGATCGTGTCGGATAATGCGCAATGTTTTGTTTGCCCTGCTTTTGATACGTTTTGTGAAGCAAATGGTGTTCAGCACGTTACCACTCCACCGTACTCGCCAAAGTCGAATGGTTTGGCCGAAAAGTCCGTTCAAACGTTTAAAAATGGGTTCGTAGGCAAAAGAACCGTTCAAGTTCTGTCTCGAGTGTCAAGGTTTTTATTTAAATACGAGCCACCCCACATACCACGACTATGGATCACCAGCGGAGCTGTTTTTGGTCGGCAGCTTGTCGGACCACCTGGATACCTGCGCCCGGATTTGCGGGATCGGGTTGAAAGGCGTCGTGGACTCAGTGGCGGCGGGACCGTGGTGCTAAGGAGGGGCCACTGTATGCCGGTGATGCTGTGTATGTGTGTCAGTGGATCGGCTGCGCGGGTGGAGGGTGCGGTTGGCTACCAGCGGTCGTGGTAAGCCGTACAGGCAATTACAAGAAGTGGAATTCGATCTTGTTCAATAGGGAACCACCCTGTTGCGCAGACATGTGGATTGTGTAGAAGCGTGAAACATCCATGTTGATACGAGTCCGCCCATGATTTGGTTAGAAGTTTTCTCCTTTTGTTTTGTTTGATAAACCACCGCCGTCGCTGCGCCTATGTATGCTTTCTGACAGCCGCTCAGATCGCGTAGCTCAGAGATCGAGAGGGCAGCGCCGCCTCTCCTCGGCGAGGTTTATGACAGTGATTCACCCAGTATCTGGGGGAGGAATGCAGTTAGACCGCGCGGCCAAGCCATAGCCGGCGGTAACTGGCTTACTGCCAAGTCGAGCCTCACGGGCCCGGTCCCGGATTGTGCTGTGACCAGCTGTAGCCGCGGGCGTGTGTGACGTCACCCCTGTGCCGTGCGTGCCTGTTTGGGCCAATAAACGAGTCTGGATCGGAACGGGCGTCTGTCAGTTCATTAACTCACTATAGGGGTACAGGTCAATGCGCACTTGCTTGCCTCCGTAGCCGATTCATATATCACCACTGTTTTACCTTTCTAGACGCGCGTATCACAGCCCATCTCGCGATGTCGGCCAGAAATGCGCGCTATCTTCTCCACTGACTAATATCCAATTCGTGCGCCCATACATATACCGACGTATTAACTCAATATCTTGTGATACCACTGTAGATCAGGTTCGTCTGCTTTGCCACATCCGCGGAGCGTCCTCCGCGCGTTCCTTACCATTGTCCACTCCCATCCTCCTCAACACATCATCGCCTTTCCGCCACACAATTGCCACTCCATCCCAGCACCGAACTCTCGCCTCCGCACGCGCGCAAACACTCCAATCCGCCACAGAGCCACATCCACCCGGCGCTGCTCTCATACCATAGGACAGCCTCACCGATCTCGTTGCCTCCTAAAATTCGTGTTTTTTGTTTAAACAGGTGCGCTACTGATGTCATACAGACTGAGTGCACTAAGAACGTCTCTTTAAAATGTCGTTTTGTTAGGGCCCTCATCTCCATTTGGGCCCCTCTGAGCCCAAGGGCCCCTGGAATCAGGGTCGGGACCCCCTTGGCCAGATCCTGGCACGCCCTGATCTAGGGGGGAGGGGGGCGGAACCGCCCACCTTCCAGGGTATGTAATTATCAGAGGCCCTTCCAGGGTGTGTGTTGTTAAAGAAAGCCAGATAGCTGGTCATCGCGTGTTCGATAATGGGATATCGCAATTTTGTGGGAGGGGTTTCCAAAGTCAACAGGAAAAATGTATATTTGTTGGAAGAAATCCTGATACACTTAGCCTCAAATAACGCGTTGATAAGTGCATTGGAAATTAATTTGGCATCTGCATGGTCGGGTCTCATGCCCATTTGGGTTTATTGATTTTCAAGTTGTAGGCTAGCGAAATGACAACACGAGTATGGAAGAGACAAACAAAGGTAAGAGAAGTGGTGCACAGCTTTGCTCGCTACCAAATAACAATATCGCATGAGTCGCTCCGATAGGTGACTATACACACTATCTTCCGCCCTTTCTTAAGACAAAGGGTCCTGACTCCCACCCAGTGACGGATCCAAAGGAAGGGGCAAGGGGGTCATAGCATCCCCCTTGGGCCTCGAACTTGAGGGGGCACTCTGGCCGCCTGAGTAGGCACTGGACACTCTGACCGTCTTAAGGAGCACTCTGGCCGTCTGAAGGGGCACTCTGGCCGTCTGAGGGGCACTCTGGCCGGCTGAGGGGGCCCTCTGTTGTCCTGAGGGGACCTATGGCCGTCTGAGGGGCACTCTGGCCGTCTCAGGGGGCACCCTGGCCGCCTGAGGGGGCACCCTGGCCGCCTGAGGTGCCCTCTGGCCGCCTGAGGGGGGGACACTGTCCGGTTGAGGGGGGAGGGCCCTCTTTTGACCTGAGGTGACCTCAACTTTTTGCAAAAAAATGAAATAGGGGCAACCTCAAAATATAGTGGACCAAATCCGTCGAGTTTCCCAATTTTGGTATAGGTAAGGGCACTACACTGAGAGAAAAGTTGACTCCTTTAGGGGAGTTTACACTTTTGACTCTCCCTTAGTCACTCCCCTGACTCTTCAAATTACCCCTATGCAAAACTCCTACTTTACTCCCTCTAACTCCCTCTGTGTATTCCACAAAACTCCCCATACTCTCAACCTCATACTCTGTATAACTCTCATTTATGCTCCATCCATATTCTCCAAAACTCTACATAATTCTCGTTTACTCTCGTTTACCCCTCACGCCAAAGTCTTGATAACTCCTCATCACGTTGCTTATTCCCTCTCCGTTATTCTCTTATATACTCAATATAGCCGACGTAACGATTCCCTTTTATACCAGATTATTCTTGCTGGTTACTCCCCTTCATTCTTCGTTGGTCCTTTGGAATTAACACCGGTTAATTCTCCCTGATAACACGAATATAGCATTTACAAACATATTTATTGTTCGGTGTACCAACTTGCATCTCCAAGATCGGAACATGGCGCGGTCGGTTCTACTTTCAACGAGTGGCGATAGAAATAGCCCAGAGCTGCCACAGAGCACGGCGGCGTTGATGCTCAACGGTGATAGGGGAAGGGTGGAACATGTTCCACCCTTTACTGAAGTACACACACTTCAGTAAACATACAAAAAAAAGTATCTTACACACTATTGGAATAGAATACACAGATAGTGTACAAACTGTAAAAAACTATTAATAGTAATACCTCTTCATTTAGGAGGAACATCCGTCTGGCCAAGCCGGGACGGCGCCAGTCGCGTCGGCAATTACCGTCCCGGCTCCGGGGAGTCTGTGGGGTACCGCCCCGGCCGGGGAGGTCTGAGGGATACCGCCCCGGCGCTCCAGACGGCACGCCGCCCCCGCCCGCGCCGCCTCGCGATATGCGCGTTATCCGCGCGGCGGCGCCCCTGTCCACCGGCCGGGCGCGCGACCCGTCAACTGTTACGTTGGCGCTCGCACGCCCGGCCGGGCCGACCGGCCCTGCGAAAATCGCGAGGCCGCAAGGGCCGGTCACGTCACGGGTTAGCCCGGACGGGTTAGGGCGGGGGCTCAGCCTAATGCCCGGACGGGCTGTTTATGGGGTTTGGGGAGGAACATTCTTCATGACATTCAGTCAAGTATACTTGACTGAATGACATTAAGAATGTTCCTTCTAAATGAAGAGGCATTACTATTAATAGTTTTTTTTTTACATTTTGCACAATACCTTAGAAACGTCACGGTTGGGGGGGGACACCGTCCCCTCCAGCCGTTAGGCTGGGGGGGATTATCCCCTCCAGTTTTGGACGGTCTCCCCAGGCATTTACTTCACTTCACTCGGAAACATTTTTTTTTCAAATATCGTATGCGTTGGAAAGCAGTTCTCGGCCTTTTTAACCCTTTCGACTTTTCCCTTTTGAAGGGAATTCAGCAATTTAAACAAGCGTTTGTGCAAAGACATGAGGCATTGGCGCGAAATGGGCTCTTTTGGTTGTTTACGGCACACCGTGTAACCATGTTTTTCCTAATAAAAAATAGTGTCTGTCTGTTCTGTGCCTGTCCCTACCACATTTGCCTCTTTAGTCTTTTCTTTCCCACGTGTTTTAACCGTGGTTGAAAAAATATGGATATAAGAACTAAGAAGCTTCTTCAAAAAAAGGTTGGTACGTAATTAATCGAAAATGTATTGTATGGCATTAGATAACAGTTAATCAGAAAAATAACAATTGGTCGTCAAAATGCCTTTGCAGCGGTCCAAAAAAAGCTATCCGCATTAAAACAAACTGGAAAATTTAGCACTGCTTTGCGGCAAGTTTCGCCATTGCATATACAAATTTGTCTTAGCCACTTAAAATATACAAAGCCGGAGGCCCACCGTCTATATTTATGGGTTTTATCAGACGAACCAGTAAAAATTTCGCGGCGCTTCATAATTTAAGTAGGTAGGTACTATTGGTTCCAAAATAAGCGTCCCGCTGGGTTGGCCGGCACAGCAGTTTAAGGGAGTATTAACGCCTTGTTGAAATTATTAGAATGAGGGAGATGAGAGCCACTCTCTGGCACTCAACTACATCAATCCACATACTTTTCCAAGGCAGTTGATTCCCTGTAACTGCTGTGCCGGTCAACCCAGCGAGACGTTTATTTTGGAACCAATACTACCTACTATAACATGGAGATTCATATTGAAATGCTGCAAAGATACTTTTTTTTTCGTCATTTAATCTGACCCCCACTTAATAACTTCGGCGACACCCCCGCGAGTCGGTTTGAGATTACCGTTATTACTACTTATGTGTATTTTCTGTAGCATGTATGCTGCAAAGTATTGCGTTTTTGCGTCTTTTTTTAATGTTTTTTTTCAGCTCTTATGCCAAAAAAAGGTGACCGGCCCAAATCCGGGGAGACAAAAATGGGGTACCTTTTTGCCCAAAAAGTTGCCCCAAACTGACGGCTGGATCCACCAGTGTCCGTCCCCCCCCCCCCACTCAAAATATCGTGGCGCGCCCCTTGGTTTTTAGCAACAGTTTTTCGTGAATGCATGTCACATAAGATAAGATAAGGAAAACATTTTGACGCCATCGTGTTTTGTCTCATTGGATGCGGCTTTGAAACATATTAAGGACCTGTAAGGTCAACTTCAAAATTTGACCTCAGGTCAAGGTCATTTGGTGACCCAGGTAGGTCATGTTGCATATGGGGCAACGCGGCTAGGATAGACGAACACATTGGTGTCAACTAATCGTCTCTATCTCTTTTCTATCAAGAGTTATTAGCAAATCATTTGCTGATGACCTCAGATGACCTCAGATGACCTAGTAGAGATCACTGAGCAACAATTTCACCTTGATCATTTAGAATGAGCTAAAATAGCATGATTATGAAAGAATTAGCCTGATCCAATGCATATTTTTTGAAAGGGGAAGCATTTGGTTTATGTTTTCCCATTCACTTACAATGGCGGAAGTTCAGGGAAATTGACCTGACCTTTGGTCCACCGATACGAAAAAATTCCGGAGATATACGAATTGTAGCGTACTGTATTCTTATGAAATTCCTGNATTCTCTAAACACTTGTGCTGTTTAAATGCCTGAATTCTGTCTTTCGGCTTTAACGAAATATCTCCGTGGGAGGTGCGATGTTTTATAGTCATGCATTTTTTATTGAAGCAGTGTTGAAGTCTTGGTCAATATTAGGCGATGGCATTTTATTCAACGACAATATTTCGCAATGTTAGCGTCAGCAGCCATTTACGTTTGATATTGTCACAAATTACCTACTAGCCAGAAGCGAAATATTTTGGGTGGATATTGATCAGCAACGACGGCGCTATACGGCTGTGTAAGTTTGCCGGTAAAGTTCGTTCTCGATTTGGGTGTTTTGGTGGTGTAAAGAAAAATAAAGTTGAAAAATGTCAAATTTCAGCTTAGACGCCTCAATATCAGTCACACAGCCTTGAGTAACACATGCAATTTGAAAACGGTACACGTTCCTGGAAAGCGGCGTTGGTTTTAGCCTTCCATGTGCAACAGTTTCCGAGCACCGATTTAAATCCTGAAAATGACGATTTTATCATGAAAGTGGCCTCAACTTTGCACGTGGCACGCGCCCCGCTCTGAACGACATTTTATACGCGAGGCCAATCGATTGTCTATCGCAGTGTTGGTCGCATGCCGCTGCGACACTCGGTTGCCGAGCTGGCGTCCCGGGAACGGCGCGGCGTTTGCCCGTTTTTAGCAATTTTCGAATTTTGCGTTCCCCATGGTAAACGAACGGCGCACTCGAGCACGCGCCGACGCCGCTCCCGTCTGTCGGATCGACCTTAAATTTTGATACGCTCTATTGAATCACGAGACCCACGAGCGGTGCAAAAGTCACGCTCCTACCTCGTTCGGCGGCGTCACGGGAACTGATTTAGAGGGAACACCGGCGGCGGCGGCGGCGGACTTTCTGCGATTTATAATGTAGGCCTGTTTTGTGCAATGCGCAATAAACGCCGCCCGCCAGCACCCAATACCGCCAAAGCCGCCCGACATCGCCACCCGCCAACGCCGCCCGCCAACGCCAACCGCAAACGCCAATCGCAAATGTCGCCCCGAAACCCCGCCCGCCAATGCCGCCCGCAAACGCCAACCGCAAACGCCGCCCGCCAACGCCAACCGCAAACGCCAACCGCAAACGCCAACCGCAAACGCAACCGCAAACGCCAACCGCCAAACGCCCAACCGCAAACGCAACGCAACCCCAACCGCAAACTGCAACTGCAAACACCGCCGCCAAACGCCGCCCGCAAAACGCTCGCCGCAAATCGCCCGCCGGCAAACGCCGCCCGCAAAAAACCGCCCACAAAACGCCGCCCGCAAATGCCGCCTGGCAAACGGTCGTGCCGCATAAACGCCGCCCCCAAAACACCGCCCGCAAACGCCGCCCGCAAACACCGCCCACAAACGTTGCTTGTAAACGCCGCCCGCCAACGCCGTTCACAAACGCCGCCCACAAACGCTGCCCACCATCGCCGCTCGCAAACGCCGCCCGCAAACGCCGCCCGCAAACGCCGCCCGCAAACGCCGCACGCAAACGCCGCCCACAAACGGAAACCGCAAAACTCAAACCACAAACGCAAACCACAAACGCAAACCGCAAACGCAAACCGCAAACGCAAACCGCAAACGCAAACCGCAAACGCAAACCACAAACGCAAACCGCAAACGAAAACCACAAACGCAAACCACAAACGCTATCCGCAAACGCAAACCGCAAACCGCAAACACAAACCGCAAACGCAAACGCAAACCGCAAACGCAAACCGCAAACGCAAACCGCAAACGCAAACCGCAAACGCAAAGCCGCCAAACGGCAAACCGCAAACGCAAATCTGCAACGCAACCGCAAAACGCAAAACCGGCAAACGCCAAACCGCAAACGCAACCGCAAAAACTGCAAACACCAAACGCCGCAAACCGCCGGCCCGCAAAACGCCGCCAGGCAAACGCCGCCCGCAAACGCTCGCCAGCAAACGCCGCCGCAACGCCGCTCAGAAACGCGCCGGGCAACGCCAACCGCAAACGCCAACCGCAAACACCAACCGCAAACGCCAACCGCAAATGCCAACCGCAAACGCCAACCGCAAACCCAACCGCAAACCCAACCGCAAACGCCAACCGCAAACGCCAACCGCAAACGCCAACCGCAAACGCAAACCGCAAACCGCAAACCGCAACGCAAACCGCAACGCAAACCACAACGCAAATCGCAACGCAAACCGCAAACGCAAACCGCAAACCTCAAACGCAAACCTGCAAACGCAAACCTGCGAACGCAAACCTGCAAACGCAAACTGCAAACGCAAACTGCAAACGCAAACTGCAAACCACAAACGCAAACCACAAACGCAAACCGCAAACGCAACCGCAAACCACAAACGCAAACTGCAAACAACGTCCCAAAACTCCCGCCCTCAAACGCCCTCAAACGCCCGTTCCCGTATCCCGTTCCCGTATCCCCCGTTCCCGTATCCCGTTCCCGTATCCGTTTCCCGTATTCCCGTTCCCGTATCCGTTTCCCGATATCCGTTCCCGTATCCCGTTCCCGGTATGCCCGTTTTCCCGTATCCCGTCCCGTATCCCGTTCCCGTATCCCGTCTCCATATCCCTGATCCCGTATCCCGTTCCCGTATCCCGTTCCCGTATCCCGTTCCCGTATCCCGTTCCGTATCTCCCGTTCCCGTATCCCGTATTCCCGTTCCCGCTATCCCGTTCCCGTAGTCCCGTTCCCGTATGCCCGTCCCGTATCCCGTTCCCGTATTCCCGTTCCGTATTCCCTTCCCGTATCCCGTGGTCCAGTATTCCCGTTCCGTATCCCGTTCTCTGTATCCCGTATCCGTATCCCCGCTATCGTATCCCGCATCCGTATTCCCGCATCCGTATCCCGCATCGTATCCCGCATCCGTATCCCGATCCGTATCCCGCATCCGTACCTCCGCATCCGTATCCGTATCCCGTCCCGGCTATCCCGTATCCCCGTTCCCGTATTCCCGTTTCCCGTATCCCGTTCCCGGTATCCCGTTCCCGATCCCCGTTCCCGTATCCCGTTCCCGTATTCCCGTTTCCCGTATCCCGCTTTCCCGTTATCGTTCCCGTATCGCCGTTCCTGGCTATCCCGTTTCCGTATCCCGTTTCCGTATCCGTTTCCCGTATCCCGTTTCCCGTATCCCGTTCCCGTATCCCGTCCCAGTAATCCGTTCGTATCCCGTTCCCGTATCCCGTTCCCGTATCCCGTTCCCGTATCCCGTTCCCGTATCCCGTTCCCGTATCCGTTTCCGTATCCCGTATCCCGTATCCCGTATCCCGTATCCCGTTCCCCGTTTTCGTATCCCGTTCCCGTTTTCATATCGAAATGGTATTTAGTCAATACTAGCGATCGTACAATAAATAATCACCCAAAAATGGACGGATCAAAAGAGTTCACAATCGCGAAGGTCCACCCGGCCGCGTAGGAATTTGAAAATTGTAAAATACAAAATTCAAATTTATCATACTTAGGAAGCTATACGTAACTCAAAAATATAAATATCCCTTTATTATTCTGTTTGGGCATAGTCTATCCTTGGTCATCCTTAAGTCCCGTTTTTCCCGTTTTCCATTTTTTCCGTCCAGTCCCACTTCTAACATATGTTTGAAAAAATAGATATTGTGGAAAGAAAAATCACAAAATCTATTCTTTCCCACATTTATCACAATTTAGATACATATATTAGAACAAAGTAAGGACAATAACCAAACCAAAAGGAAAGCAAAATATCTATATTTTGGCTGACTGGCTTTCTAAGTATGATAGGTCTGGATTTTGCATTCGACATGTACAAATATGCCGCACGGCACTCTGGCTTCTTCTGACCTAGAATGCAGCCGCTGCCATCTGCCACAGGTCATCCCTACCAGGACCAAAATATTGAGCGCCGAAACGACTTGAACCCACGTTGACGGGAGGTGTGGCAGATAGATAGTTTAGCGTTCTCCCCAAGGCCGTATAAGAGAGGTAGAATCATCCGGGGATTTTGACGCCCCAATATCTTACATTAGCGTGACGTCAACTGGAGCTCTCGGCCGACTCGGCTGTCGCCGCACGCGGCTCGGTGCGGTTAAATATTTTGAACGTGATATTGGCGTCCGAGGGCCGTGACACGATCGAATGGGCCCCTAGCCAGCACAGAGGCCCCAGGAAGTCAAAGGCCCCTGGGAAGGTTGAAAAGGACCCCTGGGCGGCTGCCAGGGAGGGAGGGCATTTGGGCAAATGCCCCTCCGTCGTGGCTTAGAGGAACTGCATCTCGGATCTGAAAGGGCCCTCTGTCGGCCTGATGGAACTCGTGCCGGTTCTGAAGGGGGCCCTCAGTCGGCTTGAGGGGCCCTCGATCAACTTAAGGGGGCCCCTCAGTCAACCTGAGGGCCCCTTCGGTCGGCATGAGGGCCCTCTGTCGGTCTGAAGGGGCCCTCAGTCGGTCTGAGGGGGGCACTCGGTCGACATGAAGTGGCCCCCAGTAGGCATTAGGGCCTAGGGGCCCTAGGTCGGTCTAAGGGTCCCTCTGTCGGTCTGAGGGGGCCCTCTGTTGGTCTGAGACGGCCCTCTGTCGGTTTAAGGGGTCCTCTATCAATCTGATGGGGTCTTATATTAAGCCTCTGTTGGTTTGAGGGGCCCTTTGTCGTCCAGAGGAGGCCCTCTGTCGATCTGAGGAGCTCTCCAATAGGCCGAGGGCCCTCCGGTCGACCTGAGGGGCCCTCGTTCGGACCTGAGGCCCCTCGCGTCGGCATTGAGGGAACCCTCTACCGGTCTGAAGGGGCCCTCAGTTGGCCAAGTTGGCACTCGGTCGACCTTAGGGGCTCCCGGTCGGCATGAGGGTCCCACTGTCAGTTAAGGGGCCTCTGTCGTTTGGGGCCCTCTTTTGGTTGAGGAGGCCCTCTGTGGTCTGGAGGAGGCCCTCTGTTGGTCTGAGGAGTCCTCTGTCGGTTGAGGGGGCCCTCTGTCGGTTTGAGGGGGCCCTAGCTGTGCGGTTTGAGGGGGGCTCTCTGTCAATCTGATGGGGTCTTATATAGGCCTCTGTTGGTTTTAGGGTAACCTATGTCGTCCTAAGGGGGCCTTTGTCGGTCTGAGGGCCCTAAATAGGCCTGAGGGGAGCCTCGGTCGGCATAAAGGGCCCTCTGTAGGTCTGAGGGCCCTATGTGGAAATGAGGGGCTCTCTGGTGGCCTTGAGGGTTCTCCGCCAGCTTTAAGAGCCCTTTCTCCCGTGGCCTCTGTCAGCCTGAAGGGCCCTATTGTGGCCTAAGTAGCCTCTGGTTGGCTGAGGGTCCCTCGGCCAGCTTGGAGGCCCTTTCGAGCGGGCGAATTGGCAACTCTGTCGGCCTGAAGGGGGTCTCTAATAGAGACCTAATAGAGACATAGAGACTCTCTGTAGTAGGACTGAGGGCCCTACGTCGGCATGAAGGGGCTTTCTAGTAGCCCGAGTGGCCCTCTGGCCGCCTGAGTGAGCCCCGACCAGCTTTTCGGTTAAAATATTCGCACTCCACGAGCGCGTGCGGAACAGCCGATCGGACTAGAGCCCAGTGACGTCATCGCTAATGCTAAGCCGCTCGGCAGCTTAACAATAGGGAATTCCGGGATGACACCCCCCTGGTTCTCCCGATTGAGCTACGCGGCGGAGTACTAACTTCACTCTGGCGGACGGATATTGAACCAAAAGTAGGGGAAGCAGTTAATATCGTTGGCCCCTGTACAAAAACGGGGCCTTGGTTCCCTGGCTTCAATTTCTAGTTTGTACTTATGAGGTTTGATATTGAGGGTAGAAAATTACATGTAATCATAACAACTGTAATCATGACAATGGCACACATACCGAATCAACAGCAGCGATGTAAGATGGAGCAACCGCTCAACAGTGGGTGTGCACAGTGGGTGTGCACTGTGCAGTTAACATTGTTAGCGCCCTCGACCTAAAACGTGTGTCTCTTGCCTGCCCCCGGTTCTTAGGTATGCTTATGTGTAATGACGTTGCGGTGTTAACAATGTTAACTGCACAGTGCACACCCACTGATGACACGGCCCATTCTAGACACTCTGATCCCTGAAAAGCGATTCAGAGTGCGCAATCCAATTGGCACCCGATCACGGAACGCTACTATAAGGAATTCATGACGCAGCGACGAGCACACTCCGAGAAGGGGACCGCGAAGCTACAAGCTCCTAAAACGTCAGGCCAGCAGCGGTCCGGCGCGACACACGGGAGAGGGACCGGAGGGTGCGCCAAGCTGGACCTTGGCGCCATGTGGCGCAGCGCTTCAGCCCCATAAGTCGCATCCAAGCGCCGTCCAGGTCCACTCCCAGTGCTGACGCGGATGCTATGAACAAAGATACTTCGTGAAGTGGGTCAAAAAGACGGCTCGGCAGGTGACTGCGGCCGACCAGAGCTGCCGGTCCGTCTGCCGCGAGTCGCCACCGGAGGCTTCCGAGTCTTCTCCCATCTTGCCCGGGCGACCTGTGCCGCGTGGTGGGAGAATGCGCGTAGCACGGCGTGTGGTTGCACCGACGGCCTGTGCGTTCGATTCGTGAAGTTGTGGTGTTGCAGGCGTTGTGTTCATTATCCTCACTCATATCGTCAACACCAGCCTCGTCTCTGGTCACGTCCCAGGTCTTGGAATTTGGCAATCGTTCCTCCTATTCAGAAACCTCTAAATCAACAGGAAACCTCCAACTACCGACCCATCTCGATTTTACCGACTACCGCTAAGATAACTGAACGTGTCGTGTATGAAGCAGCTTTTTTATTACTTTTCGTCGCATCATCATGTTTTTCTTCCTAATCAGCGATGGTTTTAGACCGAACCATTCCACCGACACTGCATTTGCTTACCGTAACTGACAAAGGTGTTTTCTGCCAAATGGACCGTAGTAAACGTCACTCTTCTCTGTCCTTTTAATTTATCCGAAAATGTTTTGATGTTATACCACATTGATCTCTTCTTAGCAAGGCTGCATCTTTACGGTGTAGACGAGCAGTGGTTTAATAACTATCTGACAGATCACTACCAACAAGTGCGTATTACAACGCCATCTGGCGAACATGTTACCTCTCGGCCGCTGCTGAACGCCATCGGCACCTACCAGGGCTCAGCGTTGGGACCCCTGTTGTACTCAATTTAGCCAATGACTACCTCTGTATGCGAACGATGCGGACATTGTGCAATATGCGGATGACACCCAGATTTCTGGTCTCCGGGAGGCCTGGCGATATTGGTGCTCCCTTGTACTTCAATGGAAGCAAAATTCTTTCACAACTCTCTCGATTGGTTCGGCAAAAAGGGATTAAAATCAACGCAGAGAAAACACAGCTTATAGTTCTCGGCTCTCGTCAAAACATTTCAGCGGCTTCCCGGCCGTCAGCAGTCAATTTCATGGGAGCCACTGTCGCCGGTTCTCCCACTGTACGGAATCTGGGTGTCGTGTTTGACGGAGAATGACATTCTCGGCTCACATCATGACTTGTACGGCATTGTACCGGTACACTGTTGTGGCCTCAGCCACAGTCGCTTGCCTCTGCCACAGCCACTGTGATCCAACTTTGTGGAAGGGCTAGTGATTTCCCTGATACGTTACTGTGTGACAGTTCTATGGAAGTAACCAACAAAACGCAGCTATGTCGCCTTCAGCGAGTACTTAACTTTGCGCTAAGTCATTCTGTCGCAGAAATACGACCACATCAGTGGGCGTGCTACGGGAGCTTAATGGCTCACAGTGAGAACATGTTTCTATATACGGCCTCACACTTCTTACGGATCGGTGTTACATCCGAGCCGGAGACATTCGCCCATAGTCTTATCGCCAGGCACAACATTCACCATCACTCCACTAGACAGTCGGACCAGGTTGTGACCCCGCAGATAAGATCTGAGTCGGGAAAGCGCAGGTTTTTATACTCTATCGTGACCAAATTCAACGGCCTGCCATTGCGCGATAGCAGCACGCTCTTTTAAAGGCGAGGTGCGAAAATGGCTCTTAGAAGTCAGTTTTGGTGACGACTGATCTTATGCTTTACTGAATACTGTGACGCAAGATGACTCGTGTGTGTTGTGAACGCATGACTCCAAACTGTACGCCTTTTAGGCCTGTAGACCCGAGGTGCAGAATAGCCGTGTTTCACGGAGCTACCTCATGATGTGTATAAATAAATAAATAAATAGGTGTATTAATCTATCGTTATTCTCTCAACTTTAACCCGCGCACCGACGGGGGTCTAAGCCAACTTAGAATCGACGGGGGGGCGGATAACCGCCCCTCAGAGATCTCGAAAACTACGCAATGTTGCGAGAAGCGGAGAACGGCGTGAGGTAGCCCGTGACGAGTACTAAAGAAAATACACATACTTTTTGTCAGGTCAACATTGAGGTCACCAGACGTCAAAACAGGTCAAATTTTCCAATATTTCGTGTAAATTGAGCAATGCTTCACATAATCCGGGCTAGCTCAATAATTAAGATAGCTAGGAGCATTCAGAAAACACACTGAAATGCCCTAGAAACGCTCTTTTGTAACGTTTCCTCAGATTTAAGATAGGGTCAATAGTTGAGGCTCCAGAGGTTAAAATGCAAACGATGCTTGATGATGATGCTTAATTTCATGGAAAAGTTATGTGCTCATAACTTTTTATTAAAAAAAAGATTTTGCCATCATCATGTTTCTCTCATCACGGCGCATCTAATCATACATCAAATGACCTAGCTAGGTCAAACTAAAAAATGACCTGACCTGAGCTGAGGTCATGTCAAGGTCAAGTCAAATTTTATATCAATTAATGAAGGTCGACAAGAGAAACATAATGGTGAAAACCAGAGCACTCTACCTCACTTAGAAGATTAGTTATTGTACAAAAACCATATGCCCTTGTGGCACATTGGATTTGACCTTTAAGTGGTCATGAACAAAAATACCGCATGCATTTTTCTGCTTAGCTCTAAAATAATGATAAGGATGAAAACTGACCATATTTAGCCAGGTTTTGTTCGACTGGTGCGCATTTTAATTTTCTCCCATAAACTGATAATGGGGAGGTCACGAAATTCACATGACCTCAGGTCACTGATATGAAAAATCCGAGATATACGAACTTTAGATGTGCATGGTCTTATTACATACTGTGAGTTTCAAACTATTTGGCACACCACTTTCGGCAAGATGTCAAGCTTTCAAAAACGTGACTTGGACTTTGGAGTCGGGTCATTTAATGTGACCTGACAACGTGACCTTGAAAGTCAGAAGGTCAAAACTTTAAGAAAGTGTGGTCAATTGATGCCCAAATAGTTGTGCGAAACTTGGTGGCGCTAAGCGACGCCGTTTTTCCGCTACTCCTAAAAAAACTCTGGGGGCAGATATCCGCCCCCTGTCGGTGCGCGGGTTAAAGCATTAATCTCGAACAAATATCAGTGATCAAAAAGAGTAAAATAGCTAAAAACTGAGGGGGCGAGGTACTATTGTTGGACCCTCAGGCTAAGAAGTGGGAAATGTGGTCTCAGCCTCCTTCACTATGCGAGGTCGTGAGTTAGTTCATAGTTACTCTCCTGTTGTGTCCTCTGCCGCTCTGCACCTCCAGACGCTATGGAAGACTGGTGTCGACTGTATTAATTATCTCTCGGCGTGCACACAGGTCGCCTCGGTGGGCGCGGACCCGCGGTCACGGCCCGCGGCGGTGAGAGGTCACCGCCGGGGTCAGCCGGTGTACGGCGGGCCTGCCTAGTGGCCAGGGGCGCACCGGCCCATACTGGGCGCACGGCACAACATAACACTCTCCCAACTTCAAGGCATTAATCAAAAACCAAAAGAAGCGATCGTTGAATGAATGGTTTGCTTCAAAGTGAAGGGGCATCATCGGCCATCATCGTCCCCCAGCATAAAAGTGGGTGACCATGGCCTCCCAGTCATCGTTCATTCGCCTATGATTGCGAAGTTGTAAATTACTTATTATTCTGCCAACTTTAAAGGCATATATATCATATATGGAACCATTATCAGTGATATAAGAATTAAAAATCACTCAAAAATAGAGAGCCGTTAATATTGTGGGATCCCCAGCTTAAAAAGTGGGCTTTGGCCGCCCCAATTCACCGTTCTTACGCTTACGGGTTATGGTGTTGCGGGGTTGCAAATTCACAAATATTTTCGCTACTTTAACCCGCGCCCCACTGGGGGGTGTTTGAACACCCCCCTCATGTTTTTTCATGATAGCGAAAAAACGGCGGCGCGTAGCGCCGCCAAATTTGGCATAACTATTCACTGATTCTTTGCCGACATTTTGCAAAAAAATAAAGTTTCGTGTCAGGTCAGGTAAGGTCACCAGGTCAGGTCAAGTGAAACTACCTACAAAAGCGTTTGCGGTCGTGCCATGACTACAGTTTCTAAGGGATCGATATCAAACTTTAAGGATTACATAAGGTCATTAGTTCTCTACAAAATGTTTATCTCGGATTTTTGTGTATCGGTGACCTTAGGTCAGGTCAATTTTGCGATCTCCCCATTATAAGTCATTGGCAGAAAAAATTCAAATGCATTTCTTTGCACTGATAATCAGTCCATTTCCTTCTGGATGATGTTATCATTGCGATATTATGTATGATTCCAATGTGCAGGTTTTCTCACGGGATATTACGTTGGGGTTCATCTGAAGGTCGATCGAGGTTTCCCACACCTTTTCGTCAATAAAACTCTGCCATAATGAAGATAGAGAACTGCAACTCATACACAGTGGTTTGTCGTCGTCATGGAGCACATCTACTGATACTCACATAACCTACTTGGTTCACCACTTGACCTTGACCTGAGGTCATCTTTAAGTTGACCTCACATGACGAAATCGTACATATTACAAATGCGCCTTGACGAGACAAACACGATGGCGATAAAACAGTATGGCGTTATCTTTGTTTAGATAAGAAAGCTTATTCACGAAAATAATGTTTTTGCCAAACTAGCTTTGTCGACTTTAATGACTCTAGAGCCTAAAATATTCGACCTGAGGTCATTTTTGAGGACATACATGCGAGTTGCAAAATTTCAGGTGGCTAGCGATTGTCGTTTGAACGTTTGTTTCTAGGATAGCAAGTTTCCGAACTGGATATTTGGGCGGCTTTCTGCGAGCGATGTGCCTTTAAAAACTTGGATAAAGATTTGAACCTCTCGATGACCTCTTCCGGTGACCTGAGTTTTGTCGTGAGCGCAAAAAAAGCCGGAAGTAGATATTCGAAAAATGATTTTTGATAGCGGTTCGAAGGGTGTTTTTTGTTTTGGTCTACGTGCCATTGGAGCCGAGTTAGAGGGGGGGTGTTCAGACACCCCCCCAGTCGGGCGAAGGAAATGCAGAGGCCCAGTGGGGCGCGGGTTAAAGCATTCATATCGAACAAATACCGGTGACAGGAGGGTAAAGAATCTTTTAAAAGTGGGGGCCAGTTAACATTGCTGGACCCCAGCCTGAAAAGTGGAGGGCCATGGCCACCACGGACCCCCCACCGTTCCTACGCCTATGCACGTAAGGGGGAATTTCATCCCCCTTGCTCCTCCTGGCTGGTATACTTTGCAGATCGACAGGCCAGGGCCCCTTAACCCGCGCGTTACTGGGGTATATTCTGTAACGCGAGTTACTGGGGGGGGGGCTATTTATAGCCCCTCTCTGATCTCCGAAACTACCGGACCGATCTTAAAAATTCGAACGGTTTTCGATAGCCCTATCAAATTTATTGAAGGAAAATTAAATATTTTTATCCTCAGGGTCACCGATGACGTCACAGGTCACGTCAAATAAAAAATAATTGACGGTGCTGCAGTAGACCGCGCGGCCAAGCCAGAGCCGGCGGTAACTGGCTTACTGCCAAGTCGAGCCGCACGGCCCGGTCCCGGATAGTGCTGTATACCAGCTGTTAGCCGCGCGGCGTGTGTGACGTCATTGCGGTGCCGTGTTCGTGATCTGCCTGTTCGGGACAATAAACCAGTCTGGATCGGAACGGGCGTCTGTCTAGTTCAGTGGCGACGTGGACGAACGAGACGCGTGAAATGGCGCTGGCCCGTGCGGCGTGCGCCCCAGTTCGACGCTGAAGTGGAGTGCTTTAGTGCATATAACTGGAGACTCGAGCAATGTTTTCTGGCGAATGATATAGACACTTCGCAGAATGTTAAACGGCGGGCGGTCTTCCTGAGTGCGATAGGACCAGTGACCTTTGCGTTGTTGGAGGATTTGATCGCCCCGGCTTCAGTTACCGACAGGAAGTATGAGGACCTGGTAAAGGTGCTCTCGGAGCATTTCGATCCGTCACCGTCACACATATTGGCTCGTTACCGATTTCATACGTGTGAATCGGGAGGACAGGCACATCAAGACGGCCGTATGTCGCAGGCACTTTCGCCGGACTGGGCTCGACCATGCCAGTTCAATCGGAGGTGCTGGGACGAAAAAGCTACGTTTGATCGCCTGGTCTTGTGGTACCGGAATCCCAGACTTCGTCTCGTCTGCTGAGTGAGCCGAAACTGACTCTCAGTTCTGCTCTCACGTTAGCTCAGGCGTACGAATCGGCGGCCACCAACGCCAGTGAGCTGAATCGTGGCGGTCCGGCTTCATCAGGACGGGCGGACCTGCAGCCTGTCTACCGGGTGGAGGAGCAGCGACAGCGGCAGCGGCAGTTGCCAGGGAACATGCAGGTGGCCTCGTGTAAAACAGGTTATCGCTGCCTGAAGAGGGACACGAGCCGGCCACATGTCCGTTCCGCTCGCGTCGCTGCTATTCCTGCGGAGAGCTGGGTCACCTGAGAGCCGCCTGTCGACGGCGGGTACCGGCCGTCCGGGCTGTTCAGGTGGATTCGGCAGAGCGTCCGGCATCGTCAGCTCCAGGCGCAGCTGAGGCGGCACCGGGGAGTCCGGGGCTCTCTTCTGTGGAGGAGGACGTGTACACTTCGTTCGGAGTGTACGGCGCCGGGGACTTTCCGCTTCCGGCTGCCGCGGGGGCCTGCTCGGAAGCACAACCGAGCGGATGGGATTCTGGAGTCGGACGCAGCGGTGAGCGGTGCTGGTGCTGCCGCAAGTCCTGCAGTGGAACGCGCCGTGGGCGGTTCCGAGGTGCCGGAGATCAGGGTTCGGAACTCAGGCTCGGCAGGGGCAGCAGGCGCCGACGCGGGGAGCTCAGCCGGATGAGGAGGAGGCGCCGAAGGCGGCGGTTACTGCCTGCATCGCATGACGGGAGCTGCGGATGCTGCGCCCCGTCAGGCGGAGGGCGCCAGACCGCCGTACATCGTCCCGATTCGGCTGAACGGCAGGGCGCTGGAGATGGAGCTCGACACGGGAGCTGCCGTCTCGGTCTGTTCGGAGAGAGTTTTCAAGAAGCTCTGGCTGGACAAGGGGCCGCCCATGGAGCGCTGTGGGAAAACTCTAAAACCCTATAGCGGCGAGCCTCTCAATGTGTGTGGAAAGGTGATGGTGGATGTGCAGTACGGTGACGTGTCGGTCCGTTTGCCGTTAGTGGTAGTCCGAGGTGACGGACCGTGCCTGTTTGGGCGAGATTGGCTCGCTAGCATTAGGCTGGACTGGTCGTCAGTGTGCGTGATGACGGCCAGCTCTCAGGTAGACGTAGTGCTGTCCGAGTTCCCTGAGGTGTTCAGCGGGGAGTTGGGTGTTTCCGAGGCGATCCAGTCACGGTGGAGGTCGACCCTGACGTCCGCCCCCGGTTCTTCAAACCCCGCATCGTCCCGCTGGCGTACCGTCAACAGGTAGAGCAGGAGCTGGACCGTCAAGTGGAACATGTCATGGGTCTATGGGAACCTGTCACTCATATTTCGGACGCACCTGGATACCCTGCGCCCGGATTGCGGGATCGGGTGGACAGGCGTCAGTGGACTCAGAAGTGCGCGGCGGACCGCGGTGCTAAGGAGCTCCACTGTATGCCAGGCGATGCTGTGTATGTGTCGTCAGTGGATCGGCTGCGCGGGGTGGAGGGGTGCGGTGGCTACCAGAGGTCGTGGTAAGCCGTAAAAATACAGAAATGGAAGTTCGTTTGTCAAATGGAAACATGTTGCGCAGACATGTGGATTGTGTTAGGAAGCGTGAAACATCCGTGATGGATACGAGTGATGATTTGGTAGAAGTTTCTCCTTTTGTTTTGTTTGATAACCAGCCCGTCGCTGCGCCTTGTAATGCTTCTGACAGCCGCTCAAATCGCGAACTCAGATCGAGAGAGCAGCGCCGCTTTCCTCGGCGGTTAGGTTATGACAGTGATTTCACCCAAGTATCTGTGGTGGAGGAATGCAGTAGACCGCCCGGCCAAGCCAGAGCCGGCGGTAACTGTCTTACTGCCAAGTCGAGCCGCACGGGCCCGGTCCCGGATTGTGCTGTGACCAGCTGTAGCCGCGGGCGTGTGTGACGTCACCGCGGTGCCGTGCGTGCCTATTCGGGACAATAAACCAGTCTGGATCGGAACGGGCGTCTGTCTAGTTCAGGTGCCATCAATGTCCGGTGGTCGGCATTGTCGAGCAAAAATGCGATATCAAACGCACAATAAGTTGGTAAATCGGTATGATTCGTGCATCTGACATTTCGAATTACCATTCTTAGCTAATTTTGACCTTGGGTCAGGTCAAGGTCATCCGAGGTCACGAGGGCAATCTGAAAATTACGGTCATTAGGAGTTGCAACACATGTTGATGGGTTCGTTTATCGATTAGAAGTCGAAAAATGACCTTAGAACATGTTATTTTCCAAACAAATTGAAGAAAAAAGCAATAAACGGAAATGCAATTTTTAATTATTGTTATACAGTAAAGGTGGTATANGATAATTACATTTGTGTTGAGATGGTTGACAATACTGTACAGGGTAAAATGTAGGGGTACAGTCAGAGGGAGAGGGAGCGATTGACCCCCCCCCCCCCTCACGGGTCAAAGGAAGGCTCCCATTGATGCTGGCCCAAATATCATTTGCATTAGCTAAATAGGTTTCAAAAAGCCAAAAAGAAGCCTTCAAATTAGGTGAGAAGTCTCTTTCGAGAATTTCAAGGAAACTCAGAGACGCTTAATTGCTTTTATAACCAACTCAAGGAGCTTCTAATAAAATAATCCTGGGTCCCAATGAGCCCACTTAGGGGCCCAAAACCTGTCAATGTGACTGTTGAACATTGAGAGGGGACCATTGGATGCATTTTGAACCACCTGGTCAATGCCTTCTGAAGGTTTGAAATGGGGGGGGGGGACCCCCCAGTTTTTTTTTTTCCATTAAAACAATTTTATTGCACCCTTTTGAATGCGGTGGGGAGGAGGGGGTAATCATCACAAAAACAATGTTAACAATATCCCACTCATTAGAGTGTGTGCTGAAATGTTTGTCAGCTAATGTTAGCTGCAATGTTGGTCAGCTGATGTTAGCTGCAATGTTTTTCATCTAATGCTAGCTGCAATGTTTGTCAGCTAATGTTAGCTGCAATGTTTGTCAGCTAATGTTAGCTGCAATGCTTGTCAGCTAATGTTATCTGCAATGTTTGTCAGCTAATGTTAGCTGCAATGTTTGTGAGCTTATTTTAGCTGCAATATTTGTCAGCTAATGTTAGCTGCAATGTTTGCCAGTTTTTTTCAACTAAACTTTAAAAACTGTTGGCTCAGTGCAAGTTGTACTGATTTCTGTAAACGTGCACAACCAGTGATCTACGTCAAACGCGAACGGCTGGGAGGAAGGTTGACTTGAACAAGCAGGGGTGGTACAATTGCTTTGAGTGGCCCCGACCAAAAGTCGCACATGAAAAAATGACCCCAAGCCAGCTAAAGCTAGGATTCATTTTGGCAGGTTTTCCTATGCATAAAGGCACGTACATTTAGGCGCAGGGCGCCGGAACTCTCCGAAAGTTGGGGGCGGTGGAGCATTCTGAAGTAAATTATTGCCATGCAACGCCATAGGCATAATGTTTAAATTTGATAAAGTTTGGGGGGCTGCCCCTCTGCCCCCCCCCCCGGTTCCTGTGTCCTTGTTCAGGAGTTGTCAGTCATAATTTGTTGACTGTGTTTTTCCAGTGCGGAAATACAGACGCTGCTATCTTTACTATTACTCCGTTATATTTATCCGTGATGGAGGATGCCTACGCATAAAGGCAAGTGAGACACTGAAGGAGTCGCTGGTAAAACACTTTGAGATCCTCTGACTGTCAGTAAAACCGGGGGTCAAGTTTGTGACGTAGCCGTACGTCACCATGCAGGAAGAATCCCGCTCTCCAATGATAAGGCAATGCCCAAAGTGACACGAAATTACCCCCTTATTATTGTGTATCAAAGAATAGCATGAACTATAAGTTTTTATGCTCAATGGAAAGCTTCGTCTCTTCAATACTTCCTGCATTGGTTATCCGATTTTAACATGAGGCTTAACCAATCGTTCCACAATACTTCGGCGGCGTTCCGGCGGGGCCGACCACGCCGCCCGAGCCGCACGGCGCAAGGCCTTGAGACTGTACCGTCGCCTTCCCATACCGTGACGATAAATCCAAGTTCTTTCCTACATATATAATATACAATGTGCCGTACATGCAGAAACCGAATTTTGACTTTTAAATGCATCCAACTAGGATAAACAAATGACAAATACTCTGTCAAAATGAAGATTACGCCAGCAGACGTCAAATCGTTGCACGCGAAACCACGAAACTTAATGGTTCTATTTGGCCCCAGCAGATGGCCGCCAGGCCAGGGACCGCTAGTGAGCCAGTAAGTTTTGACGTCGTAAGCTTACAATAACAGTAAATTTATATAATAAAATAATTCACGAAAAATATTTTTTGATTTATGTATTATTAATAACATTCAATAACAAATTGTTTCGACGTCAAAAACTCCCTAACTCACTATAAATCCGCAAGGCCAGCCTGCTGCAAAAATTCAGCTGTAAAGGCGACGCTTTTCCGACCGCAGAAGACGCAGGTGATATCGAAATTTTGCGCATAAATGCAAATTGTGTTTACAGGCTGACTAATTATATTTATCGATTAAAATAGTATTTATGCACAAATGTTTAGAAGAACATGGTATAAGTAAATTAGGTGGGAAATATTATTCCATTTAATAACACAAGATTGTATTAAATATTACTCGGAATATTTTCGACGAGGCTACCATATCCTACTATATAGTTTGAAAATCTAGGTTAAATGTTCAGAGTTATTCCAAAAAGCATTACCAGAACTTAGTTAAACTATGGTAACCCATAGTCAGTATGTTCTAGTTCGAACAAGAACATGACGTAGCCCCTTCCAGAGCCAAAACTTTGAATCCTATCTCAAATTGATATATATACTCTGAGTAAAACCTATGACTAAAATACACAAGCCCAGACAGGTCTGGGTTCGCCGGGCCGGGGGTATACCTTTCCATTTTTTTTCGTCGGAAAAACTGGTGAAATAAATCATTTGAAATCAAGAAGCTGAAACGCAACTGCTAATTTAAAAAAATTGAAAGTATTTCATACATTACCGACTTGACGTGATTATGATAACGTGATGAAGAATTCATCTGATTTTGATTTTGACAAACAGTATTTCTAAGGATTATTACTTGGTTTCACAGAAAAGGCATAGTAATTATTCTTACTATCATTTTGCCCCAGGGTACCTCATCAGAATGAACATTTAGTCCCTGACCTTGTCCATAAGGACAGAACACTTCACCACCCCTCTGAATAAGGTTGGTAAAGTGTTCTGTCCTTATGGACAAGGTGGGGGACAAAATGTTCCTTCTGAATAGGTACCGGGGGGCAAAATGTCAGTAAGAATAATTACTATGCCTTTTATGTGAAGCCAAGTGATAATCCTTAGAAATACTGTTCGTTAAAATCAAATCAGAGGTATTCTTCATCACGTTATCATAATCACGTCAGTCGGTATGTATGAACACTTGCATGTTTTAAATTAGCAGTTGCGTTTTAGCTCTTGATTTCCAATGATTTACTTTCATCCATATATCCGACGAAAAAATGAAAGTATACCCCGGCCCCGGCCCCGGACCCAGACCTTGTGTATTTTAGTCATAGGGTTTTACTGTCTGGACAGAGAATCTTAGTGTTTTACCACCGACTATTCAGTGTCTCACGTGCCTTTATGCGTAGGCATCCTCCATCACGGAGAAATATAACGGAGTAATAGTAAAATTGCAGCGTCTGTATTTTGCACTGGAAAAACCACAGTCAACAATTAATTGTCTGACAAACCCTGAACCAAGGGACACAGGAACCGGGGGGGGGGGGCAGAGTGGGAAGCCTCCAACTTTATTAAATTTCAACATAATGCCTAAGGCCATGGCAATAATTCACTTAAAAATGCCTCCAGCCCCCCCCCCCTAAACTTTCGGAGAGTTCCGGCGCTCCTGCGCCTGAATGTACGTGCCTTTATGCAAATGGAAGCTCCAAAATAATCCTAGCTTAGCTAGCTGGGGTCATTTTTTCATGTGCGACTTTTGGTCAGGGCCACTCAAAGCAATTTTACCACCCCTGGACTTGAACCTCGCCCGGGTTGGGCGAAATCACTGCGTGTCCGGGTAGGGAGGGGGGTACAATCCCCTTAACCTTATTAGTGGCAGGCTCCCGGCTACCCCTATTAGTGGCAGGGGGGGGGCATATTCGCCCCCCCGGAGATCTCGAGATCTTACCCGTCCGATTTTTTCAAAAATCAAACGGTTGGTCGATTCACCTTAACATGATCTAACATTTCTAAAAGAAAACGGAATTTATAAATCTAAAACAGGGGGGCCGGCAAACGGGCCAAAAAGGTACAAAAAATAGAGGTATTTTTTATCCAAACACAGCTGCCATGTTTTATTCAACCGATTTTAATTAAATCAACAGTTGATCGATAGACATAGTAGAAATTTGATATGTGACTGCACAATGATTAAAAATTCAAAAAATCATAGGGTTGTGCAGGTCACTAAATTGGGGGGGGGAAGTAAAAGCTATTTTCAAACGTTTTTTTTGGATTGAGCTTATTTCTTAATAAAAATGCAATAGTTCGTTATTGTACATCATACAAAATTAGTTTTAGGCATAATTTTGTACCATAGGCGGTTGCCAGACGTTAACGAAAAAGGGAGGCAAATATACAAATATGATCAGCAGTATGCTTTACCACGGTAATATAATTCATTACTAGGTCATAGATAGTTCCGTTTTAAATGCTTCAAAATCATCATAGGCTATCCAGGATCAAATTTGGGGAGTGCAAAACTTTTCATAAAAACTAAATCCGCTAATATTAATACTAACTAGTCAAACAATTTACTAGTTTGCTTGCAATTTTCAATTCACATTAAGTTACCGCTTTTTACCCACCTGGGGCTCGCCCTTTTCTCTTCAAATTGTTTCAAAAAGGACCCCTGGTGCTTTTTTCATCGAAAACTGCAGTATGTTATGTCCTTGTAAGGGCCATGCATCAAAGTTTCTTTTGCAATAATCGACCCCTTTTTTCGATTCCTGAGCGCCCTTCTGCCATAAATGTATTTTTTTCTCTCCTGGAGCCATATGTCACAGGTCATCATTCTCAACTATCTGTTTAATTGCACGTAATCGCTGGTATGATCGTTATCACTATTGCAAGGTTTTTTTTGTTTTACCCCCCCCTTTTCTGTGCCTGGACAGCGCCCTGCTAGAAACTTCAAAGAGCGTAATAAATTATGCTAAAAATTGAAGGAGAAAACTATCTCCAGTATCTTCATAGCCTATAATTCGCAATTTATATTGCTTGATTGACTGTCAAGCTAGAAGTTTTCAAACTTTTTTGGAAATCCCCCTTTTCCAAGGAACTGAACCGCCTCAGCCGAAAAATACACATTATATCATGAACATCAACTAAATTTGAACTTATTTGAATCACGTAAAGGCTATGTAACTTCTTTCATACTTCAGCAGTTAGGAAGAATTGTGAAACGCAATTTCGTTATTATCCGCCAATTTTCGCCTGCAAAAATCCTCCACAAAACTGGGCCCCTGGAAACCGCCTCCTGTCTCAATCAGAAACTCCAAAACTTGGACTGCAATATGTAAAATCCAATATCATTTGGCGTCAGACACAAAGTCCGAAAGTTTCAGAAGCCTACTCGTAGCCGTTTCGGAGATATCTAAGAAAAACATGAGGGGTGGACAATATTTGCCCCCCTGCCACTAATAAGGTTAACGTTTCGCCCCTTATTGAGCTTTGATTAAAAACGAGCGTGCTGCCTGTGCCAAAAGGAAGACAGTGAAATATGTTTCTTAATGTCCTGGGCCAATAAATAACCCCTCAGGTCATTGCAAAGACCAAAATGTCACAAATCGTAAATGTGTGAAAATCGAATACTGATCGCGCCAAAATTGTAAAAGAGCACCCAAGTATGCTTAAAGGGAATATAGCACCAAGGGAAAAGTATGTAAAATGATGGAAAAGAATGTCCTTATTACGGTAATGGCATTAATTTTTTAGAAAAAAGTCAGAATTTGTTGTTATTTCAAAAACAGTAAAATGTTCACATATGACGTCACAACAATCTTACGTCACCAGAACCAGTTGTGACGTCACAAAAAGGCATCGAACGGCAAAAATCGCTCATTGAATCAGATGCGTGAAAAACGTAAACAACTGCGTTCGCTGGTTCCCAACTCGCAAATAATTTTAGACGAGATTTCAAATGTGTTAATGTTTGCGCTAAGGTCTATTCTAAGTAAATTTTAGTAATTTTTTCAATAGGATATTGACTAACAATTGACGTTGATAGTTACCTAAAACAGTGAAGTTGGTTTTACATCAGCAATGCACTTTCCAACTTCACATTGTGAATTTGGGAGGTGCGTTGCTGAAGTATTAACGAAAAGTTAATAAGTTAGTACTGCATATGCTTCTATTGCGGATGTTCTATCTTGGAGTTCGGCCTCGCCCAAGAACACTCAGAAGTCAGAGTCCCAGATTAGTATTACCAGTATTACATTACGTCCTGCACAGATGCGCCACAAACAGAAGCAGCGGATAATATTGATGCTACCGGTAAGGGACACCCATCAACAATTAGGCCTTTTGAAGACCACGGTCTGCATTATTTTCCAATTGAAATTCAATGAAAACTGACAAAGAACATTAACATTTATTTCAAAATTTACCAAGTAGATACCTTTCGGTGGCAGACGGGGCGGACGCAAGACAACTTAAATACTGGGCGGACGGTTCAAACAACGAAAACGAAGTGCGGTGGAAATCACAATGAAGTAACTACTTATGACGTATGCAAAACGTCACGAAATTTGTCCTTTTAAAATATGCCCAAATATGCCCAACGGTTTTTGCGTTGAAACTCAGCAACTAGGTCGTTTTGGAAGATAAAATTTCAGACTTAGAGGTTTCTCAGTACACGCGACAAACTGCCTATCTCAGTTTAAAACTAATGTTAAAGGTGTTATATTCCCTGTAATGCATGTCAAATTTGAAATTCAGCGTCACAAAGTGACCTAGAAACTGCCAAATTCAAAAAATGTAATGTCAGGTCATCAGATGTCATTGACCATAGGTTGACCATTGGAAAGCGAATGAACCCCAGTGAAACATACAGTTATGTCAATTGACTCCAAAGTTTTGAAATCAGCGTCAAAAACTTGTCCTAAAAACAGCCAGAAACAAAACAGAGTCTTTGGAGGTCAACGGATGTCAGTAACCTAGGTTGACCTTAAAAAAGGTCAGTGGAGGTTCACAATATCAGGCCTCAGCAGAAAACACACCTGTCACCTTAACCCGCGCCCGGGTGGGCCTCCGAGACAACTTCGCCATGGTGGGGGGGGGGGTCAAAATGACCCCCCCCGTCTAACTCGAAAACGAACAGAGATAGTAAGACGTGAAAAAAACGTTTGAAAGCTCTCAACGTGTAAATTCGAAGTTTCAAAGAACATTTTTAGCTAAGGTCAATAATGAGGTCACCAGAGGTCATCAAAGGTCAAATTTCACTTTTTTTTACTTCGCTTCGAACAACCCCGTATATCTCGTGAACTATGATAGCTAGGAACAAACGAAAAAAAGCAACCGGAAGCTAATTAAATTTGAAATAGACACCTGGTCCTCAAAATTGAGCTCAGATCAATATTTGAGGCTCCAGAGGTCATCGAAGGTCAAAAATGCAGTTTTTGGTAGATTTTGTTTTCCTGAATTAATTTTTATCTAATAATTGATAGAGGCAATGACTTTAACACCATCGTGTTCGTCTCGACAATGCGCTTTGAAACATATACATTCGTGATCTTTCAAGGTCACATTTCGAAATTTGACCTCAGGTTCAAGGTCATTTGGTGACCTGGGTAGGTCATGTTGAATATGTGTCGATGCGGCCAAGACGAGACAAACACATTGGTGTCAACAGATCGTCTCTATCTCTTTTCTATTCCAAAGTTATTAGCAAATCATTACTGATGACCTCAGATGACCTCAAATGACCTAGTAGAGATCAATGAGCAACAACTGCATCTTGATCATCCAGAACGAACCAAAAAAACATTATTCTGAAATAATTAGCTTGATCAGTCGTATATTTTCTGAATTGGAAGCATTTGTTTATTTTCCCATTCCTTAATAACGGGAATGGTCTTAGCAATTGACTTGAGCTCTTTGTAGTAACTCTTTATACGAACAAATCAGTAGAAGAACAGTAGTGTTGTAGGTATCTTTATTATTCTGATGCAATCCTGTCTATAGGTTTTCATTCATTACATGTTGATACTAAGAAATACTGCTGTCTTGCATCCTTCGCTAGCACCTAATGTACTGTTTGAATTTGCGAAGGTCACTTAAAGTGACCGATGACCTGAACTCGGTTGAGCTTGATGTATTTTTTTTTTGTCAAAATGGGAAATGTATGTTTAAACAGGCTCTGCAAAATTAAGCAGCGCTGCGCGCGCCGTTTTTCTCGCTGATTCCGGAAAACCCTCGGTGGTGGGGGGTCAGAAGGACACCGCACCAGCTGGCGAGGGTTAAAACAACTTTGCGTTTTCTCCTGAAATCGTACGATGTCACTCAGGATACTCACTGCAAGCATTGCAACGGATGGATCGTACTAAAGTGATTCGTCTAGTTATCGCAGACAATGTGTATCTTTGAAAACAATCATAGGTCTTCGGGTCCATATGACCCGTGACCTATGTTTCTCATAAATAAATGTCAGAAAGTGCCCGAATCTCTGTTATTCTGAACTTGGAAGTTGTGTTCTGTGAAAACTTTGACTGAAAATAATGTTTTTGTTTTAGTCTGTTGGTGCAAATGGCTGACGAGCATAAATAAATGGCAAAAGACAGCCAACAAATAACACACATTATTTACTTTAGAAGCTGTCATATTCATAGGAGCAAGTTTGTTTTCCCTTCTATGGTGATGCCAGCGTGACAAAAATAATAATGTAGTTAATTTGTGTCTATTTTATCCAGTCATTTTTGTTCAGCTGCCCTAAAATTTGTTCCAACGCTGGCAAAACAATTGTTCCGCCATCTTAGATCGTGGAACCACTTTTCTAGCCTTGCGGCTCATGAACTTGAAAGTTTACAATTTTCAGAGTATGTTTCAAACTGTTCAGAAGTAGGGAACAGAAAGGTATTTTGCGAACAGTTACAAACTACGTGATTTATATATATATATATATATATTGTAACAGATCCATGACAGATGTATATTGACGATTGAGTTATTATCGTCAATATACTAATATATATATTAGGGGCTTGCCTTATTATAAATGGGCAATCCAGAATTGGTAAAAATTTACGTCTCACCCCCAAAATAGTTCTATCTCACTAAAAAACAACTCCTGTGAAGTTTAAACCAAATCAAATAATATTTAGGGGTGGCTCAAAGCCATTCAAAACTGGCCCTGTCAGAACCGAACGGCGTTGAAGTCTCCGTGTGCTTAAGCACTGCATATACAAAGATAACTCGCTGCGGCTGTGAATCTCGGTATGCAGGTAACAAACACGCTTCAATTTTTATATTAATTATTCAGTGGGCATCATCTGGCACCTTCATGCTCATTGTTCAATGTTCATCACACCTACAACTCACAAGCCACGAGTCCTTATGGGAAATGCCACAGTGGAGAGAATGTCTATTCTGGTGTCGTTAATGGGGGAGCAGAAGCTGCTGGAGATTCCGCAGATATCCGGTTGGACCAGCCAAGAGATCGCTCGCATTGTGTGCAACGCCATGCAAGAATGGCCCGTTTACGACCTGGTTCGAGCAATGTGCTTCGACACAACATCCTTCAGCACGGGGCGATTTTCCGGAGCCTGTGTCATCCTCGAGCAGCTGTTGGGCCGACCTCTGCTATACTTTGCATTTCGTCACCAAATACTGGAGCTGGTCCTGGCGGCTGCTTTTGGGAAGTGCCTCAGTGCGTCCATATCACCAGAAATTTCCTTTTCAAAAGGCTCCAGGCGCAATGGACAGCTGTCAAACAAGGGAGAGTTGAGAATTCTTCCACAGACGAGTTTGCCGCCTCCAAGGTGGCAGACAGCCGGGACGAGGTGGTGGCATTCTGCAAGCAGCAACTCGCGGAAACCAGCCTCGTGAGACTATCTGGAGCTGCTGAGTAGCCATCATCTTCCTCGGAAAATACACCTTCGGCGTGGTGTGGTTTCGAGCTCCTTCGAACTCCATTCGCCGTTCCCCCCATGGCCCTACATCTCGGCCGATGGATAAAAACAAGCCCCTTTGGAGCCGAAGGTGTGCTGTCAGATTATATGCATTAATATGCTTTAAAGGACTGTCCCACCTTTTCAAAAGTTATCAAATGTAAGCTGCATGTGGCTGCTAACTATTAAGTAATTGCTGCGAACACGATTTACATTTGTTCTCACTAACAGCTGCTTAATTTAATAAAAGTACGTTTAATACTTGGGTGATGACGTCATATGAATGATTTTTATTTTTTGGAAATAGAGAGAAACCTTCACGCAAATTAATATGTATGATAGTTATTGGCTCTATGTACAGCCAAATATTAAAACAAGTCGATTTCACCAAACATCGGGTAAAGACTAAAAAGAGATGACGACATCGATTAAGAACCTAATGCTAACACACTATATGGTTCTTTTGGTGGATGTCAAAACCAAACTCAAATTTCTTTGTGATTCGACCTCGGTGGTTGTTTAACTTATACCATACAGAACTCAATGCCCAAGACGGAAAATGGCTATCTCAACCAAAATATAGTGTTTAACCTGCGCGGCGGTAGGGGGGGGGGTAATATTAATACCCCCCTCCCGTATTTCCGCAATAACTTTGAAAAAACGGTGAACAGATAACGACGTCAAATTGCCAGTACCTATCAGCATCAATTTGACGTCTTCCTAAAAAATGATGGAAAAAATCATAACTTTGGAGATGTTACGTGTGATGACGTTCATGTCTTGCCATTTTGGTTGATAACGATAAATGTTGATGCATTGTGGAAACTGGCTTTAAAGCAATCGCAACACAGAACTGTAACAAGAAAGGAATTTAATTATATACAAAATACAATTTTTCGAATTTCCCATTTTTTTTGGTGTTTGACCCCCCCCCCCAAAAAAAAAAAACATTTTTTTTCGAGAGGGATCTAAAAGATCGAAACCAAAAAAATAAATGGGATATATTATGGAGAACCAGAGTTAAATTTAATATCCGAAACCAAATATTCTCAAATGAGATAATAGTGCTTTCGATTTTCATGATCTGTATTGGTTCTCAAGGCGATAGTTTAGGTGGAAGGTGCGAATGACGTAATATTATCAAAATAACGTTTTTTTTAGATTGTTTTGTCCGTGAATACAGATATATAAATGTCATTTTTGTGTCTTATGATGAGAAAACTAACATAGAAACATGCATTGTTGTATTCAATTAGTCAGTTTTCAGTTTTACTTAAGATAACCTGACTATGACCTTTGAACGGGGTCAGTTGTAAATTGACTGTTTCTATCGATTTTTACGTGCAAATAACCCCTAAAAACATGTTTCACAAGACTTTCTTTGACCTCTTCGGACAGGACCTTTGTGACCTGACTGACATTGCATGCATTTCACTTTAATTCAGATGTATTACACCTTATGAGAGCTTTATGTGCCTTGTCAGTCTTAATCAAAGAGTTTTAAATTGAAAGTAACCATTAACTCAATTAACTCGAAACTTTCCATCATTGAACTGACAGTTCCTTACCTTTGTTCTAACTTTGAATAAAAGTTTCAAGTATGCATTCGATTCGTTTTCATTGAGAGCTGTTCGATCGCCGCCTTGCGCGTCTCGCTGCGGTTATTGGTTCGGAAGATAAGAGGGGGGGGGGTGTAATATTTACCCTCCCCCATACGCCGCGCGTTCGGCTGGAGACACCTACGCCGCGCGGGTTAAGGTGGGACAATCCCTTTAACATAATTATTTTGCATGTCTAATTACGATTGAAATAGGTGCGATGAATGCAGTAGCATAGACAAACGAACTCCTGAATATTCAGTCAAGGAACAGCAAGAATTAAAACGAGCATACGGAGAAAGCGACGCAAAAAGGTTATCTTCTTACAGACTATGCTTTCGCCTACGGAGACTTCAACGCCTGTAAACAATAATGAGGCGAACTTTGATCCTCTTGAGCCACTCCTAAATGTTATTTAATTTCTTTGTAACTTCACACAATTTTTTTTGGACGAATGGAACCATTTTATGGGGTGAGAGCTGAAACTTTCTGACATTTTGAAATAAGGGCCACCCAAATATATATATATATATATATACATATATGCAAAAGCACAGGAACCGGGCCACCACTACCCCTTACCCTTGTTACTACGCCCATGTTATTATCTACGGAAACTTCACATGACTATCGCATTTACAGGCTTGTCCTTATTCTTCAGCTAATCACTGTCATCCGCGCCAGTAATCAGTCCTTATTTATAAGTCATCAATAATCTGCCGTGTTAGAAATACGAGCCAGTCAAGAAGCAGGTTCTGTATCTGCATCTATCACCGAAGCCATCAGTGTTCAGACTGAGCCAGCTGCAGTCCGGGCGGCGTGGACCCATTCGACACTCGACACACTCCAGAACAGACCACAGCCACCGCGCTCTGCAGGCAGAACAGACTGTCCCAGCTCTGACCACGTGCTCACTCAGGCGGCAGTGATGACCACAGTCCACAGCCAACGCGCTCTGCAGAACAGGCTGTCCCAGTTCTGACCGCGTGCTCACTCAGCCGGCATTAATGATCACCGCTCGCCGCACGCCGGCCAAATCTGGGCCAAAGCCGGCCGGCCGGCCGCGAATGTGCCGCCGCAGTGGAGCTAACTACCACAGGCGTGTCAGCAGGAGGTAGAGTATAGAGTCTGCGGGCGTCAGCAGGCGGCGGCATACAGCAGCAGACATGAACACTACCACAGGCGTGTCAGCAGGAGGTAGAGTATAGAGTCTGCAGGCGTCAGCAGGCGGCGACATACAGCAGCAGACATGAACCAAGATCCCAAAAAGATCCAAGATCGAGGATCATTAGGATCCATGATCTGGGATCGTACCGGAGCCTGGATTCTGCAAGATCATTTTGTCATGGGATCCTGTGGATCCCAGATCCCATGGACATTTTGTTGTGTCTTGTCGCTGATGTTATTGTTTTAAACTGAAGCGTTTGTGCACTATGTGGAGACTGTGAACCGAGGAGCCTGTGCACTATGTGGAGCAGACTTGTAATGACTCACATTTGTTTGAGTCGACTAAGTCTGACTCACAACCGGAGAACTGACTCAACTCTTGAATCAAGTTCTCTTTCAAAAATACTGAATCGACTCGACTCTTGACTCAAGTCCCGCTTTTAAAATTTGAGTCGACTCAACTCATGACTCATCCAAAAATATATGACTCATGAGTCGATTCGTGACTCAACTCTGAGTCATTTACAAGTATGATGTGGAGACTGTGAACTGAGGAGCCTGTGCACTCTGTGGAGACTGTGAACTGAGGAGCCTGTGCACTCTGTGGAGACTGTGAACTGAGGAGTCTGTGGAGACTGTGAACTGAGGAGTCTGTGCACTCTGTGGAGACTGTGAACTGAGGAGTCTGTGCACTATGTGGAGACTGTGAACTGAGGAGCCTGTGCACTATGTGGAGACTGAGAGCACCGAATGGACAATGTAGTTTGTAGACTATGTTGAGACTGTTAGCGACTCAATGCGGTCCGCTTTGGAGAGTGTCTGTGGGCGGCTGGACTATATATGATCTGTTAGCGACGCGAGGGATGTAAATGTGACGTTTGTGGACTGAGTATCAGCCTTTTAGTGACGGGTGGGCTGTGACACTGACAGCCGCGCTGTAGCGCCAGCGGCCCGAAATGCAATCTCCTTGTTGACACGCTGCGAGCCGAGGCAATGAATGCATTTGGTCGGCGAGCCAAGCTGAAAAGTTATAACGATTAGGATGGCTCCTCGCTACTAGGAAAAGCAGTTCCAGGATCGTGAAAAATTAGTTCAGATTTAAGGTTTGGTGCCATGCAAAGAGACCTTTTCTGGATATTTGCCCGGCAATGCCACAATAAATCCAACCTTATACTTCGACTATTGCGACACATTCCTAAACTTTAACCAACCCAATTGTGTGCAGCGTAATTCGAATAACTCAATTTCACCGTTGCATTTGATAATTGTGCGACCGACCAAAATAAATGATTTGATAAATGAAATAGCTCTTTGAAATGCTTCGTTTAGCAGATTTACAACGATTACTTTGTGCGGCGTATAGCTAAAGCCTGATGAAGAACTCTACGCTTATTCGATAGCTTTACAGATTTGTTTTGAAGTCGTGGTGGCAAGGGTGGATCCAGCCGTGTTTTTTGTTTGGGTTGGGGGGAAATCCAGTGGCGTATTTAAAAAACAGTTGTGTTGAGCGGGGGTAGCAGACCATCAGCCTTTTTGTTTATTGGGGTTTTCGGGCGCGCCGACAACTAAGGTCAATTTGCGCCCAACCATCAGCCTTTAACGAAACATTGTTGACGGGGGGGAGGTGTGAGCCCGTAGTCAGACGGCAACCTGTCGGCAACTGTATAGCATGTATTATACTTCACGTCTTGGGGCAGGGGCGTCGTCGATAATTTTTCACATTAATCATATCGGCTGAAATGACGAGAAACAGTGTGCCCCAGAAATGTTTGCGTGTTTACCTGATAAAACCCAGAATATAGGCTTCGTGGGCCTTGTAGAGGATAAGAAGCTAAAAATGTTATTCATTAAATTTAGCGTTACGTCACGACGAACTTAAGACGATGACGATGGCTTCGTTATGACGATGGCTACCGATGTGAGTGTGACGCCGTGAAGCGGCGTAAACATGGTAATTTTAGGTCGTGAAAAACGCAATTTTTATGTTGAAACCAGACTGTGAGTGGAGCCAAGCCCCAATTATACCCCTTTTCCTGGTTGCACATCTCGGTATGATGACAAATATTTAAATGAAGATATGTTTGCGATATGCATTAGCCTCGGTTAGTAAATCACGATGAATAATGACAGTCAGCGTTCAATAATACAAATGATAATAATAACTGTATAGGTCAATATGTATCGAATTGTAACAAGCAATTGGTAACAGTGCAAATGGTTTCAAAGCCGCAAGACTGAGACAGAAGTCAGAAAGACTTTTCCGCGCATAAATGGTGCGCGAAAACCGCGCATAAATTCCGATGCTCCGCGCTGTGGTCTGTGGATCTAGAGAAGCCTGGGTGAGACGGCTTGGGGAGATGGTCCTGGCCTGGTCCCCGCTATTAGCTCTTTGGTCCAGCATATTGGTCGCCGCTGGAGCAGCTTCTAGGTGCCGATGTCCGCGTTTTTGCGTTCGCGTCGCTTTTTTGGAACTCAGCAAACTTGCTAAACATGTAGCCCGCTTGAAAGATAATATTGTGTGAAGGGAGTGCGCCCTGGGGCCAGCAAATACCGCCAAGGAGAGACTCTATGCCAGACATTTACCCCGTGTTCTGACCCGTCAATTCCCACGGGATTCCGGGGAATCGGTAGAAAAGCGCTTCCTTCCGATTCCGGTAGCAAGTAGTTAACAGAAATACCAATGTATGAGTACATTGCCGAACTGCAGTAGAGTAATATTACCGCCGGGGATTCCAGGGATTATGTGACGGTCAGAACACAGCCTTAATGTATTTTATTTTCGAAATTTTCAGATTTGTACAAACAATTGAGAAACTTGTGTCATGGCACACAATTTCCTAGTTTTTGGCTGTACATAGCATGATTTTGACTGCACTGCAAATACAATTTTACAATAATATGTTTAAGCCACTGGGAAAGTTGTATCAAGCCGCGAAGCGAAGCGATTGTTTTTGGTTTGTTTTTGCTGTAGCTGGATTTTGACTTCTGCAAAGACAATTTTTACAATATTTGTTTATTTTCATTCCCTGCTTGGGGGGCAAAATAGAGTTTCTCTACCCCTTAAACGGTCTTGTGAGGGTATGGCCCCATTGGCGTTACTCCTGGATCCGCCTTTGTGTGGCGGTGTTGTGCCTTCCTAGCTCTGCTCAGCGTCATCGGTCTATTTTCATTGTAATTAACACTGTATCCAACAGAAGCATCACCATCATTACCACCACAGTTCGTCAGCAACGCCCATGGGTGTAACTTTGTATGTGGTTGGTGTGGAAAGCTCCACACCAACTTGAAAGTTGGTGTGGAAAATTCACACCATATCGTAGGAGATATGCAATTTTGATCATCATTCAGGCTTTTTTGGGGGCCGTATGTGCATAGGCGTAGGAGCCGGGGGGGCAGGGGGGCAGCTGCCCCCCAACATTTTCGGATTTTAACATTACGCCTATGGACGGTGCATGGAAAGAATCGACTTTAAAATGCCTTTTGCCCCCCCAACTTCAAATGAGTTCCTACGCCCCTGCGTATGTGCAGAAGACTGGCCTTTTATGAAAAGCAATTCATTTTTGCATCATTTATAAGACGATTGGACGAAATTCGGTAAGTAATAAATATTTATCAATGATAATCCACATCAACTTTCAAAACGTTTCTACGCCCATGGCAACGCCTATTTCGGTGGTCTCTCGATTGCTTGTCAGCTTGTGTCCATTTTGTGTCCGTGATGTGCGCGCAGTTAATATTACCATTATAATGGTCTCTGGCAAACACTTTGTACAGTTTAGTGAGCTCTCTACACATTCCGATACCGTAGCAGCTCAACGTATAGCATTCATTTAAATTGTACCATTCATTTCAATTCTGGTATTCTCCATCCACAATTGTCGATATCCCACAAGCGGGCACACGGGCACAGCAGGGTCAACGATCTACGCCGATTACATCAAGAATATGCAACAGGACAGAAAGTCGTCACAACGCGTCGTTTGAATAGATTATAACTACATATATTGCCTAACAGGCGATATTTGATATAAACATTAAACACTTCAAGTAGAACACTTCACATCATATATTTTTTCAGGTGAAAAATAAATAGGATCGAAGAAGATTCGTGACTCAGTGTTGTGTCATGATATACATAATTGCGATGTTAATTGCAGCATGACATATAGTCACTTCAAAAATTGTAATCCTTCATTACTTCCATTATACACAAAAGTCAACGTAGACCGAGCCTATCAGATCGCACGGACGAGTTTACACATGGCAATTCATGACAGCATAAAAAGCATGCCGCTTTCAATCTAAATAATCGGCATGACATGCCAATTCAGGTAATCAATCGTGTCTGTGAGTAAACAATCATCACGCGGCAACTCTTCCCTTCCGGTGCAGTGTAACGTTTCGCAGCAACCGGCACCAGTACCTACCAGTCAGACTCGGTGGCGATCCAGAAATCCAAGGCGATCCAGCGCGGTTCAGGCTGGTCCGGGCGGTCCTGAGTGGACCAGGACGGTCCGACGACCGCTCCGTCGCAGCCGACGCACCACTGCCGAGGTCACCTCGTCGTGTTCGACGCGCCACTGCGGCCGACGGGAGCCGATGATCCGATGCCATCTCCGCCGCGCCGGCGCCGTGCAGACTGCAGTGGCCCTCGGGCCCAGCCGGTGGAGGGGGGGTAGGTCGCTGAGAGGGGTGGGCGGATTTGGGCAGGCCTAGGAGATGATTCATACTTAAAATCACATGTCGAAACCAGCCTACGTAAAATTTAACTCTTTCGCTCTGAGGAGTTGAATCGACTTAAAGGGGATGTTTTACCTTTGTATTGGTTTCGAATTGAGATAACCATTATCTTTGGACGTTTTTGAAAAGTATAATTTACTAAAACAATTTTTCCCAAAATTTAGCCGTTTTTAAGCAATTGAATTTTGAATTTGCAAACGGGGTGTCTATGTAAGTGCTGCCGCTGATGGGCTGACAGTCAATTTAAGATTGTTGGTCATGGGAGGAAAAAAGGTGTATTTCTCGAACCTTGGATTGATTACCTGCTGCGATTACGATAAATAAACAAACAAATGTTTGCATTGATGTCGAAAGTTAAGTGGCATTTCGAGAAACACAAATCACCATCGTTTTCAGCAGCACTAACTTCACATTTTTGGCTAAACTGGCATATACTCGTATTTGACACCTTTCAGAAGGGTGAAACATTTTCTTTAAAGGGATCATAAGACCTTCTCGAATGTCCTCTAATAATTTTGTGGAGGATCGAAGCGATGCAAAAATATTTATCGAACGTTATTAACCCACTTTTTACGAATTTAGTATATTAATTAAGCTTTTGTTGAGAGTTCATAATACATATGATTATAAGATGAATGAGGACTAATTCAAAATATAAACAGGTTTGTTAAAAGGTTTTGTAAAAAGGTTTGTAAAAAGGTTTCAAAGTCAACAACGTTTGGAGTTCTGGTCTGAATACAAAACCTTTTATATTTGAATTAGTCTCATTCATCTTATAATCATTAATTAAGCTATTTGATAAGCTTTTGTTAGTAATTGCATTCAGGTTATAACAGCACTAGCAATTCTGGTCCAAATGCAAAAGAAGAATACATTTCGCTCTAAATGCAAAGTGAGGCATATATTGCGCTCTGAATACAAGCCATGCACAGTGTAAACACAGAGAAGGGATATACATATCCGTGGTGTGAACATACTTAACGACATACAGAGCCGGTAAGGAAAGTTGGTGGCAATTGGTTATTATGTGCGCTGCAATCGCCGAAAAGTTTCCAAACACTGCTACTAAATTATAAACAGGCCCAGGGATGGTGTGACAATTAATGTTGAAGCAGAACGATGCATACCGGTCATGAGCCGAATCATATTGCCTATAAGTATAACACAAGTGATAAAGTAAGTCATCATCTTCAACTGATTTCCCATGACGGTGTCCAATTAATTGTCTGCATACCCTTTATTGTTATATTGAGTGCTTATAATATTCCACCTTCAACATTTGTCACTTGTCACAGGGCGTTTGGAGTCAACTATTATTGGAATGATGCGTGGATGTCCGAGTAATTAAGAATGACATTATATCTTAATTGCATGGACCGATAGTGCAACTACTAGTGATGAACCAAGCGTTGCCTTTTTCCGCTATTTGGGAACCATAATCATTGCAGAAGATACGGAATAAAAGGCACGGGCTGACGTGTTTTATTTCTACGGCTCTGACCATGGCAGCTCGCCGAGCAATAACAAGCAGGGTATATTGATAGGATAACAAGCAAGCACTGATAACAAACACTCATTTGAGTGGATCGCAAACGAAGTTTGAACGTGATTTAGGTATACTTAGGCACATTTTCAAGCTCAGTGACTTAAGTCTGCAATATAACTTAGCCTTTTGTACCAAAATACATTGCCACCTCCAATAAAATCGAAAAAGGTCTTATGATCTCTTTAAATAACGATTCAAATATTACCTACTGTGGATGTGCGGGTCGATTTATTCTTATCTTCCTGTGTGTGTTGGAACCAACAGAGAGATTAACCCTCGCCAGTGGAGGAGGGTGGATGCCACCCCCTCGGTTTTTCCGGAATAACTCGCGTAGTTATCAACCGATCACGATTAAACTTTCAGTACCTTACTTTGAACTATTTTACATATTCTCTGAAAAGTTCAAACTTCCAACCCCTATGGCTATGACCCATAATCTTTGACCTGTTTCTCATGGTCGTGTTTGGCGAAACTGGCGTCCCGTAATATCGATCCTTGAAACATGTGCAGTTTCCGAGTGTTTGTTGTTCAGGAGCATATGCGCATTGCACATATGTTTTTAGGTGACAGTTGTGGCTTCTTCAAAGATTGCGATATCGATTGACCTTTTCAGAGATCAACCGAGGTCCCTGACCTCCGAGTCCGATGATCTCAGATATCTTTTTTGTCTTCGGCGTTCTAGGGCAGTTTTTGAGCTGATTTCAAATGGGATCCACTTTACATAACTTATATGTTCGATTTGGGTCTATGCTTCCAAAAGGTCAACCAGGTCAATGACTCAACCTGAGCTTTGACGTTACCTTTTTAATGTTGGCAGTTATTAGGTTACTTTGTGATGCTGATTTCAAATTTGGCTCGTCTGTTTAGCATTATTAGATATTTCTTTACAATTTTAGCTCGATTGGTATTCATTTTTTTACACATTTACGATTTGATGACATTTGGGTCTTTGGCATGACCTCGGAGGTCACCTAACGACCCAGAACCTTAAAATAAGATGTCAATGGCTTTCGCTTGTAACAAGTTACACGCTCGTTTTGTAATCGAAGCTCTAACTTAGTTGGGGGCCAAACGCCAGGGGGTCGTAACAACCCCTCCCCCTACACGGTCACGCAGTAGGAGAGAGTGCCCATATTGCGCCCCCTTAAGCGAAAACACGTCACGTGCTTAGCATATACGTCGTATGAATATCAATGAGGCTTCAGTACGCGATCCGGACATTTTTCTAGCAAAATAAACTCATCATTTAACAATCGTATCACTTGTATGGTAGCTGTAGGATTTTTCGCAGACCCTTGCAAAAGGCGCATATAGGCACGGCGTGCCCTAATTGCACTATGACCGGGCGCATTTAGGTGACCTACTTTTCCAATGTTATTTAACATCGTTATTTGATTTTGCAAATATACGAAATAAAACCGTTCGGTTTCACAGTTTTCATTGATTCTAATTATGAGACCCTCGATTCCAAAACAGTGTCTCCAACTTTCGCTGAAAGAATATCGGAAGGGTTCTCTGAGAGTATATGGGTTTCTCTGGTGATCACCCCGAACCTTTAGGAGCTCTCCATTGATATGGATGACTGGATGTGAAATCTTAGTTCGAGAGAATCCTTGAGAAGGGTTCTCAGAAGAGAAGGTCCAGAAATGTGGTGGTCGAGCGAGTGCCGGCGAGACTCTCGAAGACCAGGGTTCAAGTTCTCATTGTTTTCAGTGTAGTTTTTAATAATAGTTGACTCCAAAGCGCCCGTGACCAAAGTTGAAGGTGGAATTATATATGCACTCAAACATCATACCAATAAAATGTATGCAAGAACTATTAATTGGACCACCCGTCTGGGAAATCAGTTGAGTGCGACTTACTATATTAATTTTATTATACGTATAGGCATAGTTATAACAGTAGACCTGGATTTTGAACACGAAATCAGGCCACTGCAGTAAGGGGCCGAATAAATGTAATTTATAGCATCGAGAATCCGTTGAAACATAGATGGCATCCCAGATCAATATTTTCAGCAACGAGGAGTCTGATCAGCATGCGACAAACACCAGACGTATAGAGAATTAAACGGGCTAGCGGATGCAGTGTAACTCTGAGAATAGCGCGTGATGAGTGCAAAATTCATCGCTTATAAACGCAAATTTGTGGTTTTATTTCGTCTTTCACGATTAATGTTACTGCTCCGAACCTATGGGACGCTAAAAGATAAAACAACCGTAATTTTGAAGAAAAACGTACCATCTTTATAATCCATGTGAAATCAATGGTTTCATGTTAATATTTTAGTGCTAAAATACACTATGATATAAACACTGACTATCTTTAGAAGACCTTTATGATTGCACCGATATACCGTCAACATCGGAGAGTGTGAGACGCTAGAAAGTTATATAGCTGAAAAAGCGCAAATCAATTCTGACAAATACCTATCAGAAATTTTCATATTTATAAACATCAAGGTTAAAGCTAACAGCTTTATTAAACACTGTAACGCCAATTTCGGTTCGGCATAATTGACCGTCGGCAAAACTTTTCATTAGCATTACAGCAATGCATTTTCGGCCCCATACTGCAGTGGCCTAATTTTCGTTGTCAATCCAGGTCTACTGTTATTCTATGTATTAGGCAATATGATCGGCTTGACCATATGTATCAGGGATCCCTCGGCTAACATGTGCTGACTGGGTGAGCTGCTCATCCTTCAGTGACGCTAGCTGGCCCCCGACGTGACCATAATTTTGGCCCCCCCAGTGGAGTGTTCTCTATATATGTTATCTGACGCGGAAAAAACTGAAACCCCATTTCATGAAGGTGTTCCGAAATATATGATATGATATGAATTTAAAATGCAAAATAAAATGCAATTTTACGATTATATTTTGATTCGATCTAAATCCATATTCAACAAGATATGATGTGGCTCAGGTTCCGTCCTTTAACTTTCAGGAAAAACCATTATGAGTCCGGAATTCAACCGTCATACAAGTCAGAAAAACATCATATACCAGATTGTCTCACGGTACTTCAGAATTCACCACCGTGCATAGATAGTTACATATTCGACCAACGAACTTGCGTGGCCCGAGCACAATTCCCTTGGCTCTGCGACGTTAAAAAATGTGCGTGTGTCATACTTGTAGAAAGAATGTAATGTTTACTTAAATTTGACTACCAAATCCATACTATAGTACATTTATGTTCCACTGTCACATCACAATTATATAGGTATATAAAGTTATGTACTAAATGTATGTTAATGTATAAATTGTATACCTATAGGTATTAGGTATTGCAGCTGCATACTAGGTATATATAGGTGCAACCTTATGCCTTCGCAGCATTTTCAAATTGGCCCCCCAGTGGAAATTCCTTATAGCCGAGGCCCTGGTATGCATAGTCCTGCTTCAACATTAGTCACACCATCCCTGTATGTATGATACATGTACGATACATGTACTCATGTATCATACATGAGTAGGTACTAGGTACATACCTACTTAGCCCTCAACAACACCAGTCACAACCTCAAACATGTTTTACATTTGTAGATTGTATAATTGTATTGGCATTAAATTGATTTCCATATGATACCGATTTCTGAATATGCTAATGCTTAACTTTTAACACATTTACTACACTTTCCACAAATCAACCGCATCGAGAAACTTATGATGACACGCACATCCATACCTATTTACACTTCATTGTTTTTAACGTTTGTTGTCTGACTGTTTCTCGTGTCAGACTTCCCCACAAAACACGACTCTGTAACTGACGATCGAACATACACACACACACACACACACACACACACACACACACACACACACACACCCGCACACACACACACACACACACCACACACCACACACACACACACTACACAACAACCCACACACACACTGACACAACTTACGGACACTGCTATCAGCGGGAACGTGCGCAAACCCGTTCCATGCCGTATCGCACCTCGATCAGCATCTACAGAAGTTCGCCTTATCGAAGCTGTATATACATTTACATGCACAATCACTGTCACGCCTTCGAAAATGTTCTGCCCTTACACAGTTTTAGACCGGGTTCTGACCGTGCACATTCCCTGGGATCTCTCTTGAATCCCGGCGAGCGCTTTGGTCTGCACTACTCTACTGTACAGATTTTGGCAATTACTTATACATTGATATCCTATAAACTTTCTTTTGCTGCGGGATCGGTAGGAAAAACATTTGTCTATTCTTACATATTCCATGGAATCCCGGAATCGAAATGGTCAGAGCACGCCCTTTATAGTTCATTCCCCTCTGTGTGTCTCTATGCCATATGACAGAAGACCTACCGGGCCCTTGCTATCGCCTGTCCCCCAGCCCCCCAGTCGGCGCTGCACCTCGGCTAGAACCATTTCTCGCTAGCACCGCCATGTCAACAGGCGGCGCACCTCGCTGTTGAGGCAGGACTCCTACCCAGGCTCTTGCAGCAGGGCGCAGTAGCGTGGTCTCCTCCCGCTGCAGTTGCACCCTCCACCGCGGCTCCAGAGCAGTCTTAAGCAGCGTCGTCGTCAGCTCTGGCCCCTGTCTGGTCGATCCCGCGTGTTGACATCTTCGGCGGCGTTGGCCGGCGACTCGAGCTCATCTCGCAGCTCGTCTGGGCAGCTCGCGTAAGCGGGGGTGAGCGCTGGCCAGCGCGCAGCGCCGCTACAGACAACTCGGCCAGCGGCTCGAGCTGGGCAGCCAGCACCGCTGGGCTTACGAACTCCTCAAACACCTGCGTCACCAGCTCAGAGTGGAGGGTGGTGGATTCTGGGGGACGCTCTGTGGAGAGGTCAGGCGAGGAGTCAGATGGGTCAGAGGGGGCGGAGGGGGCGGAGAAGGGGTCAGAGGAGAGGTCAGAGGAGGGGTCAAAGGAGGGGTTAGAAGAGGGGTCAAAGGAGGGGGCGGAGGGGGCGGAGGGATCAGAGGAAGGGTTAGAAGAGGGAGCAGAGGGAGCGGAGGGGTCAGATGAAGTAAAAAGGCTGGCTGAATTAGATTGATCAGTGCTGGATGGATCGGCTGAGTTGGATTGATCAGTATTTATTGAGCTAGCTGGGTTGGATTGATCATTATCGAATGAGTTGGCTGAGTTGGATTGATCAGTGTCGAATGAGTCTGCCGTGTTGGATGAGATAGTGTTGGGCGAATCAGCAACGGCAGATAGGTCATTTATGTTTGAAGAGCCGGCCGTGGAGAACGGCTCCGTTTCAGGAGGGTCTGTGTTGTCCGAGGAAGCTTCAGAGGGACCACTTAAGGTGCCACTAGAGCTATCTGAGAGGTCAATAGAACCTCCTGATATATCAGGAGAATCACCTGAGACATCAGGAGAACCGCCTGAGACATCAGGGGAGCCGCCTGAGATATTAGGAGAATCGACTGCAACATTAGGAGGGCTGTCTGAGATATCAGAGGAGCTCCCTGAGGAAATAGGAGGGATGCCTGAGATATTGGATATTTCATCTGGGACAATAGAGCTGGCTGGTGGATTTGAAGAGTCAACTGAGTCGCTGAATGCGCTGGCAAATGCTTCGGAGAAACTGTCGGATCCTGCCTCCACGTCGGTAGATGAAACCGTCTCCATTCCGCCGCCGATCGGCAGGTCACTGGACGATATAGATGACGCGCCAGTCGCCTCATCAGATGTCGCGTCAGTCGTCTGCCCTGCAGAAGCTACCCCCTGGGCGGTACCAGCTTCTGTGCCGGTGACCTGCTGCTGCGAAGTGCCAGAACCGGATGTGTCCGACTGTCCTGCCGTGCCCTGTGACGATTCTCCGGAGAGAGGTCCTTCTTGCGTGACATCTGGGTCAGAAGAGGTCATTGGGAAGACCTCGTTAGAAATCGCAGCGGAAGATTCTGCGAATGGTAGGCCGGGTTCAGTGTTGTCCAATGAAAGGTCGGCCTGCTGTGTTCCCGTGTCACCGGGAGAGCTGACACCAGGCTCACCAGAGCTGGACTCTTCCATAGGTGAAACCTGCTGAACGAAAGGCGCGGGTGGTTCTGTCTGGTCCGGACCGTCCAGTGGTTCTATCTGGTCCGGACTGTCCAGTGGTCCTGTCTGGTCCAGACTGTCCAGTGGTTCTGTCTGTTCCGGGATGTCCAGTGGTCCTGTCTGGTCCGGGCTGTCCAGTGGTCCTGTCTGGACCGGGCTGTCCAGTGGTCCTGTCTGGTCCGGACTGCCCAGTGGTCCTGTCTGGTCCAGACTGTCAAATGGCCCTGTCTGGTCCACACTGTCCAGTGGTCCTGTCTGGTCCGGACTGTCCAGTGGTCCTGTCTGGTCCGGACTGCCCAGTGGTCCTGTCTGTCCCGGACTGTCCGGTGGTCCTGTCTGGTCCACACTGTCCAGTGGTCCTGTCTGGCCCGGACTGCTCGGTGGTCCTGTCTGGTCCGGGTCACCCAGGAGCGTCATCTTGTCTGGAGATGTTGGTAGTACTAGTCCGCCGCCTGGCTCGGAAGGACCAGAGAGCTTGATAGGACCTATTATTCCGACGCCTGGCTCGGGAAAACCAGGGAGCTCGATAGGACCTGTTATTCCTGGGACAGGTGGACCGACCTGAAAACGAAGCAAAAGCTCGTCAATAGCCACACTAGCCAAGCCAGTGATGAAAAGTCAATGATCCGTAGTTTTAGGCCAGAGGAAGAAATGAGCGGCTGCCATTGTTTTGTATTCAGTAGTGAACGCTGAATCGTCGCAAGGTAAGCCATACATGATTAGAAGTCTGCAGATTACCTAATGACCAACTTTAGCTAGCCTTCTTCACCTTGAGCCATAAATCCAGTCCAAGGTCTTCTTTAAGGAATTTTCACTGGGGGATTCCCACTGGTGGATCTAGGCTTCGAGTGAGAGGGAGAAAAATTCGTTCCGTTTCGTCAGCCGAAATTGTTGTTGACGCGGGGAGGAGGGGGGGGGGGGGGGGGTCGTCGGATCGTCGGACAATTCGATGCGCTTTTCTTACCGTCGACTGCGGGGATTTGTGTGTCCACGGGGGATTTCAATGCACTGCAGGAGATAAATTCCTCCAGTTAACATGTTAAAATAGGCCCTGCTCCAGTCAAGGGGAATTGATTAATAGCGTAAAACTGATAACTTAGAATGGTAGATGCTCTAAACGGTGTACCGAGGTATTTACCTATTTTCAGAGGGCAAATCATGAATAGGTAGGTACTTGCCACTTGGTAGTTGGTGAGGGATACCATCAAATCGACGTTTTTTTTGGCGGGAACTTGTAGACAATTATTGAAAGTTAAAAAAATATTTCCTATTGTCATAC
>VOPJ01008984.1:0-26587 GCA_014673585.1 Semibalanus balanoides
ACGACCGGTACTTGGCAAGTACCTACTTTCGGATCTCATCAAACTGCGGGATTTTCCCGTATTGCTACTACGTAATGGAGTTGAAAATATGATGATGATGATTGGGGTTTAAGGGCGGGCCGACAACTAAGGTCACATGCCGCCCAAAGGAGTTGAAAATATATTTTGCGTTCTGCTTGTTTCGATTATATGCCCATCGATTCTCTTCAGAAGCATGCCATTAAACAAATGCGTGAAACTTAAATTTCATGCTCATTTGCATACATGTATCGTCATTTTTTCCACATAAAAATGGTGTTGCGGGACCATCAATAAAATCTCTACTCCTAAATAACTTACTTATTTTTAATCTGAAAAGGTGATGAATTTATAGACCACATTGGCGTATAATACGAATTTTGGACAGCATTCTACAACGCGAGTTCAAAATATAAGGCAAATTTTGGATGGCGTTAGATTCGGCTATCCAGCGGGGGGCCTGGGTTGAAGATGGTCGATCTCGAGTCCGGAGTAGGAGTCGGAGTCGACTCCGGAGGGTCGGAGTCGGAGTCGGAGTCGGAGTTCACCTGACAACCGACCGACTCCGCAGCCCTGGTTGCAAAACACAACTACACAACGTTGCGATAGTGTAATTTTGTAGACTCCCAGGAACGTTGTCACAACGCTGCCTTGTAACGCTCACAAAACGTTGAAAAACGTTGTTACAACGTTTCTTTCGACAAGCATAGCTAATGTGACTTACGTGGTCGATCATTAATCTTAGTATGGTGAATAATGAATATGCTCAATTTAGATAATTGTACCACATTGCGAGCTGTTCTTTCCATGTTATAAGAAACAAGTTGTGATATCGTAACGATACAATGTTGCTGTAACGTTTAACAGCGACGTTAAACAACTTTTTCTTTACAACATTCACGACGTTGTCGCAACGTTGTTAAAATGTAAAATTCCAATTTGATTTTTACAACGTTGTTACAACAGTATCTGTTGCCTGGGAGGGCGTTGCACGAGGCCGGTCCCCTGCTCGTAAACCGCCTCTTCCCCATCTCGGTGCGGGACCGCGGCACGGATCGCGGCACGGTCGAGGTTAGTTGGATTGGGCGTTGGTGAGTGGGAGCTTGTTTGAAAACGAATGAAAAAGAGATGAGGAGATAAAAATAATGCAATTTCAGACAAATTGTCGAATAAAAAAATGCCCTCGATAGATTAAAAAAAGCTTCGCTGGATACGTGTGAGCTCAGCTTTTGAATGGTTCATCTCCCGTAGTTTGAGCCCTCCGACCCCTACTAACGAACCGTGGGTCGAGTGTTACGCCAAACATCTTCATCTCCGTAATTGGTCGTACTTACACACCGCCAAAGCTCACGGTGATGTCGCCCGGTCGTGCTTGCTTTGGCCTCCCAAAAAGCATCATTTCAGTTTTGGCCAGATTCACTTTTAGACTGTTCTGGTCGTACCAGATCTGGACGGTAGAGAGGATGTCCTCTAGTATAAGTTTGTGATTGTCTCGAATCATTTTTGCTCGAACTGTTCAGAAATTTTGAATGATCGGCATACATTACAATTTTATCGCAAGTCACGTGGGAGGCGACGTCATTCGTAAACAATAAAAAAAAAAAAAAACACAGACTGGCCCTAAGGTGCTACCCTGGATCACCCCGTGTGAAACAGGGAGGTATCGGGAGCTGCCCCTAACCACCTGCCTTCGATCGCTCAGCCAGTCTGAGAACCAGTGGGCGTTACTGTTATATTAGTTTATAGCCAAGATTCTTCTGGAGCCTGCTGTGCTCAACATTGTCGAAGGCTTTGGACGTGTCGGCCGCGATATTTGATATTACTTTACCCTTGTCAGTTTTCGGAATTATAAATTGGACAGCGTCGAGCATAGCAGACTCCGTAGTCCGTGGAGTGGCCCCTGTGGAAGCCGTGCTGTTCCGGACACTTATGACGTCATGCGAGGTGAGGTACTCGACAAGCTGGTCACATATACCACCCGCTCCGCTAGCCTGGACACCGTTGACAGAATAGAAACGGACCGGAAACAATTTACGTTAGGGGCATCACGTGACTGAAAGAGGGGCGTTACCACAGCCACTTTCTGGTCATCCGGCAATTTCCCGGTCCGAGTAGCTGCATTCACTATGCGTAAAAGGTGAGGTACAACCACTGGAAACGTGCGTTTAAACATGCCCACCGTTATGTCATCGGCACCAACTTTGGACTTCAGCTGTATTTGGGTCACTGCTGCCTGTTGCTCATTTACTTGAATAAACTTAACTAAAACTAAAACTAAGAAACACTGGCTATGCATATAATAATTTTGAATCTGGTTGATTGCAGACGACAGCTTTGACATCTGACAGCATAGGTATAGATGACAGTAGACGACGGTTATGACGGCGACATTATAATATATATATATATATATATATATTATATATATAATACTATATATATATATATATATATATACAATATATAATATATATATTTATATGTATTTATATATATAAACAAATATATATATATAATAACTATTAAACAAATAATATATAGTATACTGTATATATATATTTATATGTATAATATATTATATATATATTAATATAGTATAATATATATACTATATATTATATCAGTATATTTTGGAAGCAGATTGTTTTTCAAAATACATTGGTTGTTAAAAGCTTACAGCGGCTTCAGCGTTTTGTCAAACTGTATTTGTGCGGAAAAGGTTTCACACGTTACTGTGCACGTGTTTTTGAAGCAAGCAAAAATTCAGGAAGATATTTGCCTCCCTGTGTAACCCTGTTGGTGTCGCGAAAAGTGTCGTTATACTTAATTACCTACTTGATGATAGTAACCTACTATATCAAGCCATGGTCAAGGGCATCAACTTGAAACATTTAAATACTGTTAACTTACCAATAGTAGGGAGTCTTGAAAATGGTCACAGGAGTGTGAGTGAAACGTCGACAGAAAATGATGAAAATACATGAGAAGAAATGTGCAAACCAAAGATCTTTTTTTTAATAGCTATGACTTTGCAGCTTTACTTGCCAAGCATGCAACTACAACCAGAGACCTCATAAGAAGTAATATATCACACACACACATATATATATATATGATATATATATATATAATAGTATATACTATATATATTCGATTGAAATTCCGACAGCATAGTGAGCTTGGTTATCTTCTTGTTAAGTTGTTCCTAGTAAGCGAATGAATTTCTTATTTTTCTGGTTGTGCTTTTGATAATTTACCAAAGCATAAATCAGGGTTATCAGGGTTAAAGAATCATGATTATATTGTTCGACGTTTCGATCTAAACTAGATCATTTTCAACATTTTTAGTTTTACTTATCAAAATCAACATTATACAATAGGCAGTATATGAATATATATATATATTTATTTATATATATTCCCCCCAAAAATCTCACATCTTCTGTCAACAACATTTAAGACGTTCAGGTCAATAAAAACTAAATTGTATGGAAAATAGAAGGTGAACCCTGTTGAAGTGTGAAGCAAGTTGTACGTGTTTTGTTGGATTTATATCGATGTTATCCTGTCGGATCAACCTGCCGCTGTCACGTTTCTGTCAAGCAGGACATCCTGTCATGAGTAGAATTATGTTCAGCAATCAGCTGCAGCAGAAATTATATCATTGCGGACACATGCCCGCATCTCAGCTACCTTTCTGTCATTTTCTCAATTTCCTTTTTTCTGTTATATTTGGTCACAGGTTACATACAACATGACAAGTATAACGCCTGTATCAACAAATGTATTTGATTGGTCGATCAAATACACGTTACGTATATAACCGCGTACATAACATCCTATGTTCGCAGTGCTCCCAGCGGACACGTGAATGATATAAACGAGCTTTGGTTTCACGTTCGTACACATAGCAATACACCTTACACGTCACACAGAAGCCCGGCAACAGGGACGCAACGTCCAGCTCAGTCCCTCTGCATCAATTCAACACCCATATTGACCTGATAATAACGTCAAATAATCTCAATATATTTCCCCCCTCTCTCTCCTTCCCTCTCACTCTCTCTTTCTCTCACCATCTATTTCCCTCTCTCACTGGCTCTCTTTTTGCTCTCGAGTACGCTCGGACGGACTTGGTATAGGACACGAGATCATTTGGTCGGTGGTGGTACAGACCCTGGCTGCAGTTTTAGGAACACAGGAGGTAGATGAGAATGGCCTCCCACCGGTGTATAGCAAAACAAAATAAACAGTAAGCCAACTGCTTATGGCCTAGACAAATAACTGACTATGAAAGGGATATTATACACTGATGTGCAAGAATTTAAGGGAGCCGCGACTTCTGTAGTCATGAGGCGACCACCAATAGGTACACTGGGACACTGGACCACTATATTGTCACACAGCACTATAACGTTTCACATCCGCGACCGGCGCGTGTAAACATCGTCTAACTCATACAATGAAAAGTGACATAGAGCTGCAGTGTAGGTATCTGATGCGCACAGTACGGGGAAAGGGGTTTGGCAGCAGGTAACAGTGGAACAGGAATGACTCCGTAGGGTACACTGTGTGACGGCTGAGCTCGCTCGGGAACAGATAACGAATTACATGTGCTTGTTGCCGGCTGGAATGGGCAGCAATGTAAAAATAATTTCGTTTACGACTCTATTAACCTCTTGCTGCCCGTTGCTAAAAGCCCGTGGGATTTGATAAGCATCTCATCGCCTTGCTAGGGTCACAACGTTACAGAACTCTCCCACTGTGCGCAGGAACTTGACACTTTCCTCTGGCCCACACATGAAAGGGAGTGTATCTCGGTCTTTGGCGAATTCCGATCAACTCTTCGTCTCGAGACTGTACTGGTACTTACGCGAACCGGCTCTGACAGGGAGTCAACGGAAATTGACACAACAACCGCCTATGGTCCAGGAATGCCCTCCGTCACACTAGCAACCCTCATCACGTGGTGACGGCCAGCTCGAGCGGCCGCTCGCCGCCCCGGTCGGACCGCGAGGGCTGCGAGCCGTTGCGCGCCTCGTACGAAGCGCTGGGTCGCGCCGTCCGGCAACACAGCACCATCACCAGCGTCTCTCGGAACGCGTCCCGGAACTCGGTGTTGAAGTACGCGTAGATCATCGGGTTTAGCGTCGAGTTCAAGTAGCCGATCCAGAAGAGCACGTCGACGAGCACGGGAGGCACGGAGCACGACGTGTCGCACAGCGTCGCCGTCGCGTACCACGTGAAGAACGGCAACCAGCAGAGCACGAAGCAGCCCATGATGATGCCCAGCGTCTTGGCCGCCTTGTGCTCGCGTAGCATGTGACTCGTCGAGAAGCGCAGTCGGCACAGCCGTGACGTGTTGGACGACTTGCGGAGGTCGGAAGACGCCATGTCACTGAAGAACGACACGCTGGACGCCTTCTTGTGCAGGAAGCGCGACTGTGGGTGTGCTGGAGCCCGTGACGACGCTCCGCTGGCCGGCGTGGCGCCGTTGACAGATGGTGACACGCCGCCGCCCGGGTCGTCCTGGATGGTGTTGAGCGCCGACAGCGCCAGCGTGAGCTGCTCCTCTGTGATGTCGTCCAGCGGCACGGCGCAGTCGGTGCCGTGAAAGTTGATAGTGCTCGGCGTGCGGCTGATAGCGCGGTGCTGTTTGCGCGCCTCTTGATAGATGCGGCTGTACATGACCACCATGACCACACCCGGGATCCAGAACGACACGCTCGACGACAGCAGCATGTACACCTTGTTGACGATGAACTCACACTTGTCCGGGTTGCACGCGCGGTCACTGAGGTGCTTCGCCGTTGTGTACCAGCCAAGGAAGATCGGGATGAAGGAGATGGCCACTGGGGCGGTCCATGAGACGGCCAGCATCACCGCAACAGTTTGCTTGCTCATGTGCGTGCGGTACTCGAGCGGCCTTAGGATGGCGAAGTAGCGGTCCACGCTGATGCAGCACAGGTGCAGGATGCTGACTGTGCTGAAGAACACGTCGAACGAGTTCCACACGTCGCACATGATGTAGCCGAACAGCCAGCGGCCGCCCGTAATCTGGATGCTGGCGTTGAATGTCATGGCGCAGAGCGCCACCAGCATGTCAGCGAACGCCAGGGACATAACGAAGTAGTTGGCCACCACGCGGATGCGGCGGTGCAGGAGCACACTGACGATCACCAGCAGATTCCCGAGCACAGCCAGCAGGATCACTGCTGTCATGGCAGCGATCTTGAGCGTCTGCGCCAGCAGCGAGGCCTGGGTCAGGCCGGGGTCGAGCAGCGACACGTTGGCGAGCGGACCGAGCTCGGTGAAGGTTGAGACGTTGGCCGTTGGCGTACCTAGTGGCCGGGTAAGTGCATCAGACGTCACACCCGCCTCAGCCATGCCATGATCCGCCGAGAACGACACAGATTCGGCGACGGCACTGGGCTGGGCCGCGCGGGCCGATCCTCCGTCTGATGAGCTGTATTCCGCGTTCCCACAGGTTGTGGTCTGAAGTAAAATGCCTTGTAGTCCGCGGTCCCGCAGGATGGGGTCCGAAATCAAATGCGCTGCAGTCCGAGGTTCTAGAAAATGTGGTCCACGGTCTCGTCAGCTGTGGTCCATGGTCCCGGGTGGTGCGGAGCGGGACCGGCGCTATGCAGCGATCGTCGGGCGATGTCGGGTGGCTTCAGATCGGTGGCTGACGATAGTGAGAGGATCCGCCTTAAAAGGCGTGCTGTGCCGAGCCGAGTCGATCCGAGCTGAGCTAGGCCGGAGTTGATTTAGCGAGTCGTGCTCAGCGTACTCGAGCGAGCTGTGGCCGACCATATGACGGGATCGGCTGCCGTCTTCATCAGCGCTCCAAAGCGCTGAGTGGGGGAACCCTGCCACATATCAACTAGTTGAAATCACGTCGTGAACGAGGCACCAGCCCCTTCTCTCCATCGGCGTGTCACTGAGTTTGTACCAGCTCCTCTCTTCCCGTCGGCTGACTAGTTCTTACCGGCTGCCGGCCGGTGCCAGGGGCTGTTCAGGGGCTGTTCCTGTTCAGGGTCGCGGGATCGATCCGCCCATGACGACGGGCGAATAGTTTAAAAACGCCGGCCCGAGTGGCGCGTCCCGTTGCCGCCGACGAGGTGACACGCGCGCCGTCGATCGCTCCACGAAGCGCCGTCGATCGCTCCACGAATCAGCAGCTTTCGTCCGATGATTGCGCTGCGAGCTCTTATTACGGTCGAGTGGGGTCGTCGGAGCGCAGGGCCGGGTACAGAACGCCTCACTTCGTCGTTAAAGATATTGCCCTGCGATCCGGTGACGAGCCCGGAAGCATCTGCAGAATCCGTGACGGGGACAGACTCGGATCGACGATCACCTACTTTTCCTCACATGGAGGTGCTGACCTCGGGAATCATGAACGACGAGGTCAGCTCACTAGCGCAAGTGTCCGAGTTCCGTCAAACAATGAGCCTCGACCTAATGCTGCCACAAGTGTCCTCTGTGCCGAACGTCACCTGTCGACTCTTGGAAGTCCGCTCCGCCCGTCAGACCACGGCAAACGTGACACAGCCGCCGACCGACACCAGCACACAGCGACGACCGCGTCTCGGAGGCAGCAGCACACAGCGACGACGGCGGCTTCCCCGGGCCGCGCCGGCCACCGACTGCCGCCGAGCTGCCTGCCATCGCCGCCGCGCCGCACGTGCAGCGCTCGACGGCGGCGCGGCTACGATCGATGGCGCAGCAGCGGGAGCGGCCGCCCGGCAGCTGCGTCGACCCCCGACACTAATTGCTGCCGTCGTACCGGTACCTGGCCACTAGCTAGCGTGACCGATGTAACGTGAGCCAATCGACAGGTAGGTGGTCAGGGGTGGCTAGGTAGAGCCGGCGGCGGGGCACACAGGAGCGGTGAGACGGTGCGACGGCACTCAGTGAAATCACCATGTTGCCGAGGGTAGGTCCATTCATCGTAGGGGCTGTTTTCATCGGCGGACAGGTCGCGTCGGCGTAAGTGAATTGCCACTCAAAGTGATCGACTCGAACAGGTTTATTGGAGACCAGTGTGGTCCCCAGAGGGAGGGAGGGAGAGAGCTGAAATAAATTCGGCCGTTAAAAGTGGCTCTCAATTTAAAATTAAGGTGTGTTGGAACTTGAGGCGATGCACCGAAGCTGCTCACCTCGTCTCAGATGCCTGAGATATATGTTGTCGATTACCAGTACAAAGTCAGTTTGTCAGGTGTATATTCACTGGCGGATCCAGAACCTGGGCATGGGGGGGCTAAATTTCAAAAAGTTTCATCAAATTCGAAAAACTCATCGAGATTTGGGCTGTCTTTGACTACTGAAACGGTTTAAGACAAAGATGCCTTAGTAAAAGTTTATTAGATTTCCCTCTACAGTGGAATATATGTCAAATTTCGTCAAATTCAGGCAATATGGGGGGGCTAACGCCCCTGCCGCCCCCCTGGATCCGCTAGTGTGTATATTCAGTATGTACTTAATATGCTTTAATTCCACATAAACAAAGTCCAAAATTAAATGTCCGATAAATTGGTGTAAGTGATCAGTGCATTCAATTTCAACAGCTAATGTCAATGCGAGCATATTCACATGCAGTGCCGCCCTTACGCAGAACACTTCTTTGGCGTTACTTCATTGACAACAAAAATGAAAAAGTATGAATCTACCAATGCTTTGTCATTTATAGATACAGTCTAGACCATATGCTCTGTTCACTTCATCGACACCATCTCTGTCTCTGTCTCTGTATGTCGGTGCTGCACGCAATGGAATCAAATGTAATTATTATAGCCCTCTCCCCGGTATCAGGGGCGAGGGCATAAATTGTTTCATTAGATTTCACTGCGTGCAGCACCGACAGATAACACAGATGAACAATGTTGACATTGAATTCAACGTGTGCGCTTAGGCAAGGCTTTTTAAGAATACCTACTTTCAAAGCTAGCTTCCGGCAGACGAAAACAAACATCGCTCCAGATAAATGGATGGCTTATTCGAATAGTGCACTGAAAGGACTGCTACTAGCCGTTTTCAAGAATGATTTATTCGCCGGGCGCATCGACATCGGGTGGTGTCGATAAATGAAATGGACAGAACATATGGTCTAGACTGCACAGTGCACACACTACGCACACATAAAGAAACGTGTGAGAACATCTCGAACACACAAGCTAATTAATAGTGTCTAACAAATTATTTTAATAGAGTCTGTCAACCCGCGCTTGACAGGGGGAAATTACCCCCTCCCCCACCTGACGAGCTTTCTTTCGCGATAGCTCTTAACCCGCGCGGCGTAGGGGGGGGGTAAATATTACCCCCCTCACGTATTTCCGCAATAACTTAAAAACGGTTACAGATAACGACGTCAAAGTTTCAGTACCTTATTCAGCATTCAAGTGTGACGTCATACCTAAAAAAATGCATTCGAAACCCACCGGAGTTAGAAAACTTTGGGAGATTAATGACGTTTTGATGACGTCATTCATGCCATTTTTGGTGTGAATTACGATAAATGTTTGATGCATCAGTAGAAAACATAGCTTTAAAGCAAATCGCAAACGCCAAAACTGTATAGGAAAGGAAAATTTAATTCTCTACAAAGATGGGCAATTTCGGATTTCCCAAAATCTTTGGGTTTTTTACAGCCCCCAAAGATCCAAAAAAATGTTTTTCATAAATATTCTTCCAAAAAATGTGAAAAATTTCAAAGGTATCTAAAAAAAACCGGAAGTAACTGATGATATGACTGGAGAACCAGTTGTTAATGAATTACCCAGACCGAATTTCAACGTAATTTAGCTTTCGTTTTTCAGTGACTGATGCTCTCCAAGCATAAGTATGAAGACGAGTAATGTGCATAATTTTTCAAAATTAACGTTTTTTTTGGATTTTTCTTACCTGATACAATACTATAAATGTCATTTTTGTGTTATGAGACAAAACTAACTAGAAAACATGCATTGTTTATTCATATTCGTCAGTTTCAGTTTTGACCTAGATGACCTGATCTTGACCTTTTGAAGGGGTCAAGTTGGTAAAATGACTGTTTCTATCGATCTTGAGCGTGCAAAATGATCCATAAAACATGCCTGTCACAAGGGCGTTATATTTGAGCCTCTTCGTGACAGTGACCTTTTGTGACCTGGACCTTGACCTTGACATTTGCATGCAATTTCACTCTTTACTAATGCAATATGATTGTATACACCGTTGAGAGCTTTAGTAGTGCCATTGGACCCGATCTTAAGAATCAAAGGATTTTTAATGAAAAGTATGAACCATTAACTCCAATAACTCGAAACTTCTATGTAGACCTGACCGTGACCTTACATTTGACCTAACTTGAAAGAAATTTCGAGGTCCTGTGCATGTAACGGATTGATTGTATCATTGAGAGCTATAATCGATCGCCGCCTTGTGCGTTGTCGCTGGCGATTATTGGATTGCGGGGAGAGGATAAGAGGCGGGTTAATATTTAGCGCAACCCCTTACGCCGACCGCGTTCGGACGGAACGGGAGACCCCACGCCGCGCAGGAAGTTAAACACAAAAGCTGCTATCAAACGTGACCAACATTCGTACGCTTAACTGACCACATCAGTTTTTCAGTTCATCAGTTTTTCCATCTTCTGTAAAAATGAGAAAATTTCGTCGATAATTGTGTTAGATATAGCACGTTTTGTGACGTCACTGCACACGAGTTTTACGGTAAAATCAGCTCAACTTAAACAGACCGTACAAAGACCACGTTTTGACTAAAATGCAAACCAAAAACTACAAAAGATAGAAAATGTCAAGGCCTGAAAAATGCCTATCTCTGATTTTTGAGAAAAACTGATCCATAGCGTTTTTTTTTTTTTTTTTTGGAAGCATGGTCATTTTTTAAAAGATGTTAACAAAATGGAATGTATGTTGGAGAACCACATACGAAAATACTCAAACCAACTTTCAAAACAATAACTTTGTATTTGACTTGCTTTTGGCTCCCTGTGTATGGTAAGACATGACGTCATATTTTGACATTGCGTTTTTTGCCTTTGTTTGGAATTCTTAAGACAAACAAATGACAGTGCTGTAGTGACAAGATATAACACTGATTTTTTTCAACATGTCTTTTTTGTTAAAATATATTCACTTCAAATTTTGACCTTATGTGACCTGAATTTGACCTGAGCTTGACATTAACTTAACTTAAAAGAGTTCAGATGATAAAATAATTATCACTATCAGATTATACGTATAAAACAGCCCATCAAGCATGTGTCGCATGACTGTCGAAAATCTTTTGCGGATAGTGACATTTTGTGACCTGACTTTGACCTTGACCTTTGCCAAAAATATAATTTTAGCTCATGCAGGATGTATATCATACCTTTGGGAGCACTCTTGGTCTTGGTGATCATGGTTGCAATCAAAGGCTGGGAATGGAAAGTATGGCCCATTAACTAAAACGTCTCGATTTTGACCTTTGACCAGACCTTGACCTAATATGTGACCACAATTTCGAGTGTGGTTTAGATCCGTCTCAATCAGAGCTTTCGAACGCCGCCTTGTGCGTCACGCTGCGATCGCTGCGATTGGTTCTGTAGATAACGAGAGGGACAATATTCCCCCGGTCAATGGTGTTTGGCCGAGACCCCGGTCAAGCGCGGCTAAAAGTCATTTTTATAACATTTTAGAATGACAGTTGCTACGTCTGAAGTTCCATGAAAAGATAAGGAACTATATTTATGCAAACGTACATCACTGAGCATAAATCCTAGAATTCGATGAAAACGAATTGACTGCAGAAATCCTTTGCGAGCGTTGCTAATGCAGTCTGTGAACTGGGTCGGGTACTCTGGAGAAGTGTTTAGCTGGAATAAATCCGCTGCACCAAGAAACTCGCTGTGCAAAGGGCACGTCTGGACTGTTGTGCTAAGCGGATGCCGCGTCGATCCAAAGCAAGATGACAAACACTGTATGAACTCTCTGAAGCCTCTATCATTCTCATAGAGAGTGCAGCGAGTCTGCTGACAGGTCAGAGGTCTGCTGCAGGAGTGCAGGAGGCCCACAGCGGGGTCAGTCCGGCCATACTCGGCTGCAGGAGGCCCACAGCTGCAAGGGTTGGGGTCAAGTTCGGGCACATACCTTCAATTCTGCTAAGGAGACCCACAGCGGGGTCAGTCCGGCCAGGACTGTCAACTGCCAGGATGGCCCACAGCAGGGTCAGTCCGGCCATACTTCAGCTGCAGGAAGGCCCACAGGGGGTCAGTCCGCCATACTCCAACTGCAGTGATGGCCCAACAGCGGGGTCAGTCGGCCATGGACCAGCTTGCACGGAGGCCAACAGCGGGTCATGTATCCCGCCATACTCAACTTGCAGGAGGCCCACAGCGGGGTCTAGTCCCGGCCATACTCAGCTGCAGAGGCCACACAGCGGGGTCAGTCCGGCCAACTCAGCTGCAAGGAGGCCACAGCGGGGTTCAGTCCGGTTCTCATACTCAGCTGCAGGAGACCCACAAGCGGGGTCAGTCTGGCCATACGTCAAGCTGCAGGAGGCCCATAGCGGGGTCAGTCCGGCCATAGCTCAGCTGCAGGAGGCCCCCAGCGGGGTCAGTCCGGGCCCAATACTCAACTGCAGGAGGCCCACAGCGGGGTCCAGTCCGGCCATACTCAGCTGCAGGAGGCCCCACAGCGGGGGTCAGTCCGGGCCATACTCAATGTGCAGGATGCCTTCATAGCGGGGCCAGTCCGGCCATTACTCAGCTGCATGGAGGCCCAACGGGGTTCAGTCCGGCCATACTCAGCTTGTTTTCAGAGAGGCCCACAGCGGGGTCAGTCCGGCCATACTCAGCTGCAGGAGACCCACAGCGGGGTCAGTCCGACCATACTCGGCTGGATACTGGATAGTCCGTGCATGGTAACAACACGGACGTGTGCAAAGGCTGAAAAGGCCCCGATCTCGACCGACAGTTGCCAGAACGCCGCAGTCATCGGAGACTCGTGTAAATGCATTTCACAAACTGTCAGAGTGCTCATCGCCAGCCGTCGAATGTGTTCGCTGAGCCATTTCTGGACGCTCAGTGCATATGACAAATATATTAGGGGAGCTCTTGCCGCTGTTGCCGACGGGGAAATGATAGCGATCGGCACGTGCACCTGCTCCCCTGAGGACTGATGTATCCTAGTCCATGATAATGTCCATCACCTGACTAATCACCCCATACCTCCACTGACTGGGTCACGTGATCCCCGGCTGATCAGCTGGCTATCAGCTGATCAATCTCCTAAGTCGGTCACGTGATTCTCAGATGATTATCAGCTGATCCCTCCCAGTTCCCTGACTATGTCTGGGAGACTTTATAGAGACCGTAGTCTGTAATTATCATTGCATTTGTTTCAGTTCATGATAAAGGACCCATCTATCCTGAAGCCAAAATTCTTACCAGACCTATGCTCTACAATATCCACACAATATCCAGTCAATACATCAGACCGCACTTTGACTACCGTGACATCGTCTATGACGAAAGTCTGACTTTGACTAACGCAGCCCGACTTCAGACTGGCTACAAGACCGCTGCGCAAGACTAGTGGCAGGAACAATGTTAAGATCATCGACTATCGCACTTTTTAATGGGCTGGAAACGACTCGAGGCAAGACGACTCGCTTACATACTACTTTTCTTTCTACAGGGCGCAGGCTGATTATGATGATTGGGGTTTTAGGGCGGACCGACAGCGAAGGTCACATGCCTCCCGACAGGGCACAGACTATCTTATAGTCTGATTATACTATACTTTTAGTTTGTTGAAGAAAAGTAGTGAGTATACCTTACGTAAGGTGTCAATTGTCTTTAAATGATGGTGTTTAGCCAGTGCTCGGCGCCACCTTCGCCGGAGCGGGGGGCGTTTCGACGCCCCCTCGAACTAGGCTCCTATGGAACGTAGACCAAAACCGTAATCACTGATGGAAAGCTCGTTGAAAATTTGCTAATGCGTGCTGGGCATTTTTTATCAGGTCAATATTGAGGTCACCAGAGATCATCAGAGGTCAGATTTTCCAGTTTCAGAACGTTGCTCCAGAAACCCCCAAATATCTCGGGAGCTACGAAAGCTAGGAAAAAAAATCGAAAGCTCTCGAAAAAAATTATGGACAAAATTTCCTCTAATTTCAGCTCAGGCCAATAGCTCCAGGGCTCCAGAGCCTTAGATATCATCAAAAGTCCAAAATGTTATTTTTTACCAAACTTGTTTTTCACAATAACTTTGTATTTTAAAATGATAAAGCATTCACTTTGACGCAACAGTGTTTGTCTCGTCAAGGCGTTTCGAACGATATTCATGATGATCAGGTAAGGTCAACTTAAAAATTTGACCTCTGGTGAAGGTCAAGTAGTGATCCAATTAGGTCATGCTGCACATAGGAAGACGTGTCTCGACGAGACAAACACAATGGTGCTGGTCTCACTTCTATATCTCGATGTTATTCAGAGTTATTGACAAAAAAGTGTCGGTGACCTCGGATGACCTCGGCTGATCCTGTAGGAGTCACTGAACAAAATTGCACATATGGTCTTCAAGAATGGCCTATGATATAATAATCCAGAGGGAATTGGACTGATATCTGCGCAATGCGCATTCCTCAGAATAGGAAGTATTCAAATATGTCTTCATTGACTTAAAATGTGGAGATCACGAAATTTACCCAGCTTTAAGGTCGTCACCGATATACAAAATCTGAAAACACAAACTGTAGGTGGGGCATTCCACGACATTTCGACCAGTCGAAAACACCCTCATCTCTCACTTATTTTGTTCCAAAGTGGTGTATAGGGTTATCTTGGGTCCTGAATTCAGCTTGTGGAAATATTAGCTCGATCTGGCCTCAGGTTATCGAGTTTATAGCCTAGGCATTTTGCAGGGGGACTTTTGCAGAGGTGTTTTCAGAGGCCGAAAGAACTGCATTTGACTTAACCAAATGCGTAAAAAATACTTGTATGGCTGAGTTCACAATTTAAACGATTTTTTTTTCTGATTTTTTTGCGTGACCTTGAATGACCTTGACCACTGAACCTTGTTGACATTTTTTTTCGATGACCTCGTGTGACCTCGGGTACACCTCTTATTTTCCAATTTTCACCTTCTCAAATACTTTCAATGTCTTGTCTAACAATGCAACAAATAAAAAAGTGCGTTTTTCCTTAATTTCCATATTTTCCTCTATATACGTGCGTGTTTTTCGAAATTACCCCCAAGGGGGAGGGGGGTTACGGGGGCCAAAAATATCTTGCCAATCCATGGACCGATTTGGAACGGGGTTCTCACCATTGATCTGGCGTGGTCTAAGATGGTGTCGTGTATAATTGTATACACTTTGGTCTAATATGAGTGGGACCCAAATTGGACCAAAACCACCCAAACCACCAAAAAATCGTTGCAGACGAAATCATGCTCAAACCATGGGGGACCGATTTGGACAGTTTCTTAACCATTTCGCATCCAAGCGTGGTTCAAAACGTTGTGATAAGAGTTTTATCTACTTTGAGTTCATTTCTTAGGGACCAAATTAGACCAAAACGACAACAATCGTTCAGACGGCGTCATGCTCAGAACCTATGGGGACCGACTTGACGGGTGCTTCGTTCATCGAATCTGTTGTTGGTCCAAACAGTGTCGTCAAGGAAAGTTCTATCAACTTTGATTGAATCTAATTGCGACCAAATCAGACCAAAACCACCAAAAATCATTGCAGATGACGTTCCAAGTTCGGAACATATGGGGTCCAATTTGGCACGATCTTCACAATTTGATCTGCGTGGTCCAAAAGGGGCCGCGAAGAGTCTATTGACTTGGTTCTTATATAAGTGGTACCAATTGGACCAAAACACCCAAACCCACAACCAATCGTTGCAGAGGACATCATGCTCCGAACCGTAATGTACCGATTGTGGGCGTAATCTTCACTATTTCGATCCGGGATGGTATGAAAACGTTGTGGTGGACAGTTTTATCGAATTTGATTCAATCTAAGTAGGACCAAATTAGACCAAAGAAAAGCCTAAAAATCATGGCAATGACGTCATGCTTCAGAACTAATGTACTGATTTGTTTCGGAATCTTCACCATTCGATTCCGGCGTGGTTCAAAAACGTTGTGGTGGATAGTTTTATCTAATTTGATTCAATCCAAGTGGACCAATTAGACAAAAAACGCTCAAAATCGTTGCAGATGACGTCATGCTCGAACTATGGACCGATTTGGACACGATCTTCACCATTTCATCTGGCTTGGTCCCAAAGGCAGGGCCGTATTGAGTTAATCATTTTTGGTCGAATTTAAGGGGACCAATCGGACCAAAACACCAGTGTTTTGGTTTTGTCCAATTTTGGTCCACTTTAAATGAACCCAAACTCGGTCAAACTCAACACGGCACTGGTTTCGGATCAAGCCGGATCGAATGGTAAAGATCTTGTCCAAATCAGTTTGATAGGTTCTGAGAATGGCGTCGTCTGCAACAATTTTTGACTTTTTTGATCGAATTTTGTCCACTTAGATTAAACCAAAGTAGATAAAACCCTTGTCCACAACGTTTTGAACCACGGCTGGATCGATCCATGGTTAAGGATACTGTCCAAATCGGTCATAGGTTTGGAGCATGATGTGTTCTGCAACGATTTTGATGGGTTGGGTGGTTTTGGTCCCAATTTGGTCCACTCGATATTGACCAAAGTGTGTATAAATTATATACGGCACCGTCTTAGACACGCCAGATTCAAATGGTGAAGACCCCGTCCCAAATCGGTCTCATAGATTGGCAGATATTTGCCCGTTACCCCTCTTGGGGGTTAATTCGAAAAAACACGCAGTTATTAGATGGAAAATATGGGAAATTAGAGAAAAAACGCAACCTTTTTTATTTGTTGGCCATTGTTAGAACAAGACATTGACAAGTATTTTGAGAAGGTTGAAAAATTGAAATCAGAAGGTGTACCGAGTCACACGAGGTCATCGGAAAAAAAATGTCACAATGTCACGTGGTCAGTCATTCAAGGTCACGCAAAAAAAAAGTCAGAAAAAAAAAAGCTTCGTTTCATTGTGAACTCAGCCATACCAGTCTTTTAGCATTTGAGTTAAGTCAAATGCAGTCTTTCGGCCTCCGAAACACCTCTGCAAAGTGACCTGCAAAATCTGCCCGAGGCTATAACTCCGATAACCTGATTGTCAGATCGAGCTAAATTTCACAGCTGATTCAGGACCCCAAGATAACTCTATACCCAATTTTGAACAAGAAGTAAGATTGAGGGGTGTAATTTGGGATAAAAATGGGTCGAAATGTCGTTGGGAATGCCCCAGGTAAACCGATGCTTTATGGAAGCATGGAAGTACGAAAATTATTGGTTCAAAACTGTGGCTGGGTACGACAGCAAACTTTGGAGGTGGGGTCACGTGAGCAGGCCTGGTGACATGACCTGAGATGACCCGAAGTTAAAAAAAAAACACACTATTGGGCAATTGATGCTCGAACCAGTTGTGTTAACCGGCAGTCACTGAGTTGGAGTATTTCTGTAACACGAGCACGTTGTGGGGGGGGCTTAGTTTCCGTCGCCCGTGGTTGTGTGCTTCGGAACCAATCAGATGATCGCGCTGAACCAAACGGAATCGATAGCCCAGGAAAATTTATTCAACGTAAAATTTGTGATGCCCCAGAGGCAGTGGTGACGTCACAGGTCCAGGTCAAAGGTCAAAAATTACAGACAAAATTTATAGAATATTTCCATTCAAAGCAATTGGTTTGCAACATTGATCACCCCAGATTGCCTCTCGAATGTATGGACACACATCCATAATGAGACTAATTCGGGGATTTTTGGCAAAATGTCCAAGGTCAAGGTCAGTCACATAAGGCACTAGCAAATATTTATCGAAAGTTATGCAAACACAGTGTTTATCGATACTATTTACGTGTAGGACACGACATGTGATACTCATTTACCACCTGATTTAAGTACGTGGAATGAAAGGTCAAGAAAGGTCGAAAGTCATGTCACAAAAGGTCTAAATTTGAAATGATTAATAAAGTAATCAATACATTTATTCGTAGGACGGTTTTATCTCAGAATTACAAGTCCTCCTCTTCATTGTCTGTAGCTGGTCAAAAAAGGACAAAAAATAAATTAAAAAATTGACGTCGCGATTACCCATACCTTAGATGTCATCACTCAGTCGAAAATACAGATATCATTTTGAAATTTGGTATGGTTTTGAATATGTATAGTTATTTTACATATATTCCGTTTTTTTAATATTTGAAAAAGTTTTGATTTTGGGTGTTTTTTTTAAGTAAATTTTTGCAAATTCTTTGGGTCCAAAATAACTTTTTTCAAAAATCTGAGATAGCCATATTGTAAGTCTTGACATTTGCTATCTTCTCCTTTTTTCGGATTCCATTTTGTCTTTTACATGACATTCGTACAGTTTCCTAAATTTTAGCTGATTTTGGTGTCAAAATCGTGTGTAGTGACGTCACTAACTTAGCTTTATCTAAAAAAATACTGAGAAATAAAAAAAAATGCACGAAGGTGTGAAAAGGATGCCCGGTTTCAGACTAGAAGTTTTGGCGTTGATAGCTGCATTGTTTCGTTAAGATATTATATATTCCTCAGGGGGGAGGCTAAAAAACCCACCCCCCAGTGATCGCGGGTTAAGCACGGTGGCGCTGCATGCTGCCGTTTTTCCGCTATCATCGAAAACCTGAGGAGCGTCTAAACGCCCCCCCCCGGGCCGGATCCCTCAGCCCCAGGCGCGGGGTTGGTTAACGCTGCTGAAGAAAATGTAAATCAGTGGATAAAGTCAGTCCAAGATGTTTGTGACTTCTCACGGTGGGTATTTCCTGTCCATTGAAAGAAAGTGCAAAGTTTCGGCTGTCGTGTCTGTTTGAGAAAGCCAGTCGTATTGTCATCTGTGCATTCAAAGTTATGGCCAAAGTCGTATTGTCATCTGTGCATTAAAAGTTATGGCCCAGTCCGCTCCATCTCGTCTGATGGTATCTTAGTCGTCTTGCATTGATTTCCCGTCGTCTTGGCTGTCATGAGGGTGAGATGAATACAAAGAAGAGACTTCTTTGTATTCATCTCACCCTCATGACAGCCAAGACGACAGACAATCAATACAAAACCCCTTAATGTGTCTATCGGTCCGTCTGTCAGTATGTCTGTCAGTATGTCTGTCGGCATAGAAGAGGGCATATTTTTTTAGTTTTTAGTTTTGTTGGATATAGGTCATTGATGATACATAATTGTTAGCAGAGGTACAAGCACTGAGCCTTGATGAAAGCCTGATAAAATATTATCGGGTGTAGATAGGCTGTTTCCCACGCAAACTATTTGTGTACGACTTTCTTAAGAGCGAGCGCGAAGCGCTCGCTCGTCTTTCCGTGGTACATGGGGACAATCTAAGAATGAGCGATCCGACCCAACCCGACCCGTGGCGACGTTTTTGAGAAGCTTATATCTCTGTAACCGCACTTCCGATTGACATGCGGTCTTCTTTGCTGAATAGCCTTTGCTTAGTGAATGGGGCATCCAACTTACCCTGTTTCGGACAAGTGCCGACTCATGTGAGTACGCGTGGCGCGTGCCGCGTGAGGGGTGTTAAAAAGTGTTCTCTCACAAAAGCTCTGCAACGGCTGTGCAGATTGTGCGCAAATTTTGTGTGTGGTTAGGGACCCCTCAGCCACCACTTTCCCACAACTCAGGGGTAGGGTGACTGCACGTTCGCACGTGCACACTGCACATCTCTTTTCTATATCTCAGGAACGGCTGAGCCGATTGTGCTCAAATTTTGTGTCTGATTAGGGACGTCTCAGCCGCCTGTTTCCCACAAGTCGAGGGTAGTGTGGCTCTGCACGTGCGCACGTCGTCGAACACACCCCTATTTTATATCTTAGGAACGGCTGAACCGATTGTGTTAGAATTTGGTGAGTGGTTAGGGACCTCTAAGCCGCCACCTTTCCACAAATCAGGGGTGGGGTGTTTCTGCACGTGCGCACGTGCACACCCCTATTACATATCTCATGAATGGCTGAGCCGATTGTGTTCGAATTTGGTGAGTGGATGGTTAGGGACCTCTCAGCCGCCACTTTCCCACAAGTCAGGGGTGGGTGCTTCTGCACGTGTGCATGCGCACGTGTGCACCCTTTTTGTTTGTCAGAAACTTCTTGCCCAATTGAGTTGAAATTTGCCATACCTTCATTTCCTTCGCGCTCGCTCGTTTATCTCCAACTACAGCGCTTTACTGGTAGGTATGATTTTAAGCACGATTGGAGAGATCCATAAATGTTTTACTCTATTGTAAACTTTGCTATTAGCCCATCATGCAAATTTTTGCCAAAGTATTTTGCAATATCAAGACAGACTTAAGTCAAGTTCTGGTTTTCCTTAAATACTGAGTACAATTGAATAGTTAAATATAAAGCTGGGATAGTTGGCGTTACGGATGGCCAGGACGAATCGACGATACTCACTTTGTTTGTCAATTAACTTAAGTTTATTTCCAGGTTAGGTTAGGTTAGGTTATTGCTGGGCTCACCAACGGGTTGCACAATTCACACCCAATGACAAATGAAGTCGAGAGTTGAAATAAAATCAACAAAAATACAACCACACCCAAGCACAGATATACGAGTAAAATGAATTATTGCCATTAAGATGTTGATACATTTTAATAAAAAGAAGCTAGTTTTTCCAGTACTTTTGACATTTGGGAGAAGGCTATAGTGGTCGATAATTCGTTGGGTCAGAGCTAGAGCCTTTGTGCTTACAAATAGGCGTAACGCATGCCTATTTCCAAGAAGTGGGGAATTTACCTGATTTAAGTGATGTATTGAATAGCTTAGATAGGGGATTAGCTAGCGATTAGTAGGGCACACATTTAAAGGGAATGTTTCACCTTACTGAAAGTTGACAAATATACGCCCGATGTAGTGAAAGAGATATGAAGTAAGTGCTGCTGAAAATGATGGTGACATTTGTGTAAAAAAGTCACTTAATTTTATATATAAAAAAACAGGTGGGTCATTTTGCATATAGGGTGATGCGACTCGACGAGACAAGCACAATGGTGCACTGGTGCAGTCTGAACGTTTCTATCAGTATTATGTCAATAGTTATTAGCAAACAAACACTGGTGACCTCATATGACTCAGATGACCATGGAGAAGTCACTGGGAAACAATTGCACCTGGGTTATCAAGAATGAGCTAAAATAACGTGATTCGGCAAAAATTTGCTTGATCCAATTCGCATTATCTAAAAAAGAAGCATTTGTATATTTTCCCGTTCACTTATAATGGGAGGTCAGAAAATTGATTGACCTTAAGTAACCGATACAAAATCTTATATTTTCAAATTGTAGGTACTCATGAACTTATGGAATCCTGCAAGTTTCAAATCCTTCGGACAAATACTTTGGCTTTGGCACGACTATAAACACGTTTGTAGGAAAGATTACTTGACGTAACCTTGTGAGCTGACCTGAGATTCCCTGAGCTTTTTGTGGTACTTTCACAAAATGTGGTAAATCGATGCCTTAACAACTAACTCTGCCAAAAACTGCAGCGCTGCGCGTCGCCGTTTTTCCGCTATCGTCGAAAAACCTGAAGGGGGTGCCTAAACACCAGGGGCGTCGCCACGATATTTTGAGTGGGGGGGGGGGGGAGCACGGAATGGGTGGATCAGCGCTCGGTTTTGGGCAACTTTTTTGGCAAAAAGGTACTCCATTTTTGTCTCTCCCGGGATTTTGGCCGGTCACCGTTTTTTGGTATAAGAGCTTAAAAAACATAAAAAACGCAAAAGCGCAATACTTTGTAGCATACATGCTACGGAATATACACATATAAGTAGTAATAACGTTATATCAAAATGACTCGCGGGGGTTCGACCGAAGTTTTTTAAGTGGGGTAGCTGAAATGACGACAAAAGTTCTTTGTCAGCATTCAATATGATTTGCATGCTAAAATTATTAAGCGCCGCGAAGGCGGCGCGCAATTTTTACGGGTTGCTTGATAAACCCAGAATATAGACGGGGGCCTCCGCTTGTAATTTTGAAGTGGCTAAGCAAATTTTATAAGAATGGAAACTTGCGCAAAGCAAGTGTGACATTGCCAGTTTTTTGTTTTACTGCTGAACTGGATTTTGACCCTGCAAAGGCATTTTAAGAAAATTTTTATTTTTCTGATAAATTGTTAACGTAATGCGCATACAACACATTTTTTCGATTCATTATGTACCAACCTTTTTTTTGAAGAAGCTTTTATAAATCCATATTTTATTTAAACACGTTAAAACACTGGGAAAGAAAAGACTAAAGAGGCAAATGTGGTAGGGACGGCACAGAACAGACAGACTACTTTTTGTTAGGAACAATACACAAGTGTGCGTAAACAAACCAACAGAGGGCCATTTGCGCATGTAATGTCTTTGCTGTGAAAACGCGTTTAAATTGCTGCAAATTCTTAAAAAGGGAAAAATCAACAGGGGAAAAGGCCGAGACATGCTTTTCCAAACACATACGATATTGAAAATCATTGTTTCCGAGTGAAGTGCAGTAATGTCTGGGGAGACTGTCCCAAACTGGAGGGGATAATCCCCAAGCCTGACGGCTGGGGGGACGGTGTCCTCCGTCCCCTGTGGGCGACGACCTGTAAACACCACTGGCCCGGGCGGGTTTTAGTAATTTATCTGGAACTGTATCAGGTTTTAGATGATTTATTAGCGCGAAGCAATTGGCCGCTGCAGACATGCTGGTCGTGCTGGGGTGCACGTTTTCTCTACCCACATGCGGATCACCGGTGCGGGAGACACCGTTACAGCAGTTGGTGATTGGTCTAGTATTGCTTGATTTAAAGGGGAATATAGCACTTTAACATTATTTTTTTTAACTGAGATAGCCAGTTTGTGGTGTACTGAGAAACCTCTAAATCTGAAATTTTTTCCTTCAAAACGACTAGTTGCTGATTTGAACGCAAAAACGTTGGTCATTATGTGGTATATCAACGTCAACAAATCGGTACGTCTGATACGTATCAGTATTACTAGCACGTTCACGGTATCGTGCCCCACGTCCCTATACGGCGCGAGCGAGCGCGGTCGTCCCAGCCAGTCGCTTTTCACGTATCAGTGGGTGACGGTACGTTGGAAACGCGACCTGGCTGGGACGACCGGCATCGTGCGTGCGGCATACAGGCAGCTGTGAGCCTCATTGGTGACGTCACAACTTGCTTTGGTGAAGCAAATATTGTTGTCGACGTCACATGTAAACCATATTACTATTTTTTCAATTACAACAAATTCTGATTTTTTCAGCAAAAGAATGCCAGGACTGTAATAGGGCATTCTTCTCCATCATTTTACAATACTTTTTCCCAAGGTGCTATATTCCTTGTAAGTCGGCGTCATATATAATGTTGATTATCTGCAAAATTAATTACAGCTGTAGCATAGTTGTTGCGTTTCCCGACAGGAACAATTCATTTCAGATGCTGACGCCTTCAAATGCGCGTGAAACATGTGAGGGAATGGAAAATTAGTTTCATAATTCCTGCAGGCTAGAACAAAATTATTATCAACATGCTTAAGAAGATGAGCATCACAAAACAACAGCAAGAACATTAAACGTTACCACGATTGAAATGAAATGATGGATAACATCGAATTACGAGCGAGCGCGAAGCGCGCAGCGAATCTTCAACGAATACCGGATTTTTTCACATATAAGCGGCCGACCCGGCCCGGCCAGACCATAACGCTGGTCAGAAGCTTATATCTTCTGAATCCCGCATGCGATTGACACGCAGTCTTCACCATCTGATAGCCCCATGCAATGACATTATGTTATTGACATGTTTCGTCTCACGCGAGGAGTCAGCATGGCACGTGACACGTGCCACGTCAGAGGTGTCAGAAAATATTATCCTGCTATAGCTGAGAAACGGCTGGACTGATTAAGCTGAAATTTGTTGTGTGGTTTGAGACCACATCACTAGCAATGCGGCGCAGGTCAAACTTTGAGTCACACTGCACGTGCGCACGTGCACCCCTGTTCCGTCCACGAAATTGCATACAAAACATCGTTGCAATACCGGACCAATATTTCGGCACACGAAAAGTCGCAAGACACGGTTGAACACAGATGTATAGAGAAATCGATACGCCCCGGCTATGCACTATGTGTCGATCAGCGGCGCGTGGTACGTGCAAAGTTACTGGCTATACAAGCGCAAATTTATGGCTTATGACGTCTTAACGATTTAAATCATTGCTCGGCACCTATGCGACGTGAAGCGATGAAATAAACACCAATGAGTAACTGTAGACCAATGTACCGTCTCTTAAATACATACCAGAATTAATATTTTAATGCAATATTTCGCTGTTAAAATCCGCCTGTAATATACACATTGCCGATTTGAGAATATTTCCTTCATTACACCGCCGTATAAGCGTCAAAACCAAATGGTGCTAAACGACAAAAATGATGTAGCTGTAAAGCGCAATCAAATCCTTCTAATAACCACCCGAAATGTATTTTTGCCTACAAACATGAAGCTTATAATTGCAAATTTAAAATATCACTGTAAAACCTATTTAGTTCAAAGTATCGATTTAGTTCGGATCTATTTGCGACGGCAAAACAACACATAGCGAAAACAATTCAAAAGCATGCTTCGCGCAAAATGAACCTCCGTTGGGCGGATGAGAAATTGACGCGCGTTTATTCGGGCTCGCTCGTCCTTCGCCGTTTAAGGCGTCTTACTGGTTTATGGAAACATGCAAGTCATAGTTGGGTTTAATTTTATTGAGGTGTTCACATATGATTGACCAATCGCTTGTGATGGTAAAAACCGGTTTCTAGCCGTGTTTTGTTTTCTCGATAATATCGTTTATGATTAATTTCCTACAGATGATGGATGCCGACTTTCAAAGTGTGCCGGCCCAATACCGCCAAGGGAAAAATGATGTGGAACATTGTTTCTGGCTCAGAACGTAATTTTCATAAATATTTATCTATCATCCTAGTTATGATTGCTTTGATTACGCATACGTAATTTATGTTTACACCGATACAATGACCTCCGAATGCTTGATTTCTAACAAACAGGGTTGTGCTCGACTCATGAGTCGTGAGTCGAATTTGACTCAACTCTGACTCAAGTAAGCTGAATCAAAGTTGAGTCAGTCAAAAACAAAAATGTTGTTGAGTCAAGTCAGAGTTGAGTCACATATATTTTCGTTTGAGTCAGAGTTGAGTCACCTGAATCAAAGTGGAGTCAACTCATTATCGCGGGCCATGAGTGATTGCATGAGCCGCAGAAATGTCGAGATTTGACAGATTTAACACTGTACCTATGACATTACATGGAAATACTAGACTTAAAAATATTTGCGACTGCACCCCTCCCCCGTCAATAATGATTGGTGTTGCTGAGTCAAAAATGAGTCGACTCAGTTTTGAGTTGACTCATATTTTTATTTAGTCAGAGTTGAGTCAGGGGTAAAGTCAAAGTCGGAATGAGTTGAGTCAGAGTCGAGTCGAGTAAAACCTTTTTTAGACACTTGAGTAAAAGTTGAGTCAGAGTCTTTCAGAAATGAGTCTGAGTCGAGTCAGTCGAAAAAATATGAGTCGAGCACAACCCTGCTAACAAATCACCATAAAAGAAAACTCGTTTAGTCGTGATTTGTTCGGCCTGCAAACCAGCCTGATACGAATTGATGCCCATGCATTGCATAGGTGCTGATAGACGGGGCATCGAACAGCCTACCACGGTTTCGCAGGTTAACACGACGAAGATATATGCTACGAAAGATTATGCTGAAAGACCTGCAAACCGTGTTCTAACAAATCATCCAAACGAATTCATTACAAAATTGTTACCAATGGTGTAGATGGTACCTATGTAATACGCGGGTCAGTACAGCTATCAAGCTTTGTCTATGGTTTGGGTATTATATTAAAAATTTGTGTTTTCAATAGCCGTTTTCACGATGGCTTATTTTGCGAGAAATGTTTTAAAACATTTAAAATGTTTTAAATGTTTCAGTGGTAAGCGTCTTCACGATGGGCTAATTTGCGAGAATGTTTTAACCCTCCGTATTGGGACCGTAGGGCGAGGTTAAAACATTTTTTTTTGCCAATTAGTCATCGTGAAAGCGGCTACTACTAACACATTTTAAAACATTTTACAATGTTTTAAAACATTTCGCGCAAAATAACCCATCGTGAAAACGGCTAATGTTTATGTTTCGAGCTCTTGCCTTTGAGCTTGGTAAGATGATGTGTAAAATTTGACAAAGCTGCACTTTCTTGCGCATCAGCCAAAGTCATTACTTTAACATTCAAAGGAAGCTCAAAGTATTAATATAGTTTTATGCATGAGTGGCATTAATTATTCCGTTTATGAACGAGCCGAAGGCGAGTTCATAAACTAAATCTTTGATGCCACGAGTGCATAAAACGATTTAGTGCATGGCCGAATACTGTATTTCCCATTGACCACGTGCTTAACTGTTAGCCGATGTATTTAACTG